>JAJLVG010000416.1:0-15951 GCA_030564585.1 Martiniozyma abietophila
TTTAATTTTTTTTTTTTTTAATTTTTTTTCACTCCCAAATTGTTGAAGTTTAAATTCAACACACACACATATTTATAGGAAAGATATATAAAATTATGTTTAGAACCACTATTCGTAGATTATATTCAACAACTTCTGAATCAATTTTTCAGAATGTTCAAACATTACTAAGAGATGACTTAAAAATTGCTATGCGTAATAAAGCTTCACCATCAACAAAGACAATGTTAAGAGGTATCATGTCAGAAATGAAAAATTTAGATATTAATTGTGGTCCTGATCAAACACCTGATGAATTTAAAATTTGGGATCATTTAAATAAATTAGTGAAACAAAGGAAAACAACAGCTGAAGAATACTCAAAGCCTGGTCAACCAGAAAGATTTAAAGAATTAGCAGAAAAAGAAATTGAAGAAGCAAAACTTATTGAATCATATTTAATCAAATTACCTGTTGCAACAAAAGATGAAATTGTTAATAATATTAATAATATTGTTAGAGAAAAAAATGTTTCTATTGATGATAAAAAAGCAGTTTTTAAAATAATCCCATGGGGTGAAATTCAAAAGGAATGGAAAGCAAGTAGAGGAATGGTTTCTGATGTTATCAATGAATTGAAATAAAAAATGACTTAAATATTTAACTTTTGAAATAGATAGTTTACATCTTGTACATATTATATACATATACTATATATATTTATATTTATTTATTTATTTATTGAAATGAACATATGAATTATAAAAAAATGAATGTCTTTTTTCATTTAATTATTTTTTACCGGCATGTTGAACTAAATCTAAAAATTTATCTTTAGAAATTTCACTAACTAATTGTTTCTTTTTAGTATCACCTAAAATACCACTACCTTTAACTTTACTTAATTCTTCATTTGTTTGATTTTGAGTCATCATAATTGCATTAAATAATTTAATTACACCTCTTTGAGCAGTCTTTCTAAATTTTCTTTCATTTTCAAGGATTTCTCTTGCTTTTTCATCATCAGTTGGAAGTAAATTAGATTTATGAGAAGTTGTTAATCTTGCTTTCTTTTCTGCAAGTAGAGCTCGTTTAGCTTTTTGTTCTAATTTATCAGATTCGAGTTGTTTCATTGCCTTTTTTGAACGAGCAAGAATTGGTGTTGAACGATCATGAGCTTTAAGATGAGTTCCAAGAAGTGCATTAACAGCATTTGAAAAGTTTTCTGAATTTTCAACTTTTTTGTTAAATATATTTTTCATTTCACGTGTTGGAATTTCATCATCATCTTCTTCTCCTTCATTTCCTTTTCCTTCAACATCTTTTAAATTTTCATTATCAATATCTTCAATTGAACTATTATTATTAATTTTTTGTCTCTTTGTATTATTATTTTCATTTCCTTTATTTAATTCATCTAAATCTAATCCTTCTCCTTCACTTTCACTTTCAATTTCACTTTCAATTTCATTATTACTACTATTACTTTCATCTTCAGAAATTATTTCTTTTCTTTGTCTCTTTTTAGATGTTGATAATGATGAATTATTATTTGATTTTTGTATACTTTTAGATTTAGAAACCTTCATGGAAACTTTTCCTTTTGATTGTGTTGCTTTAACCATATTTATTTATTATATATTATACTATGTCTCAATAAGGAATAAGTATATGCTTTTCAGTTTCCTCTCTTGTACTTGTTTTCACATGAAAAATTTAAGAAATGAAAAGAAAAAAATTTAATATTTTTTTTTTCCACTCCAGCACAGCCATGAATATTATATCTAGCTCATTAAAAAGAAACAAACAAACAAACAAACAACTTAACGTGAGCAACATCAGGTAGTTGAATAAAATGTTATTGTATTACTACTAACATGAATAATTTAATTGTAATACAATGCAAGTGTCAGTAATCAGTAGAATTATATTAGTATGATGTGAAATATTTATATCTCAAAGAAGTGGGGATAAGAGATTGAAAATAAAATAAGATAAAATAAAATAAAATAAAATAAAACAAACAGCAGTTGATTATATTAGTACCACAGTCTAATTACTACCAACTCCTACCATATACTCTTGTTGTTGTTGTTGTTGTTGTTGGTTCATGAGCTGCTGGCGCATAATATTTTTGTCGGCCCTGAAATTTCCTGATTAGGTAACTGATTTGACACGTTTAGTGTGTGGTGTGAGGGTGCTGTCGCGACTAATTTTAAAATTTAATTAGTAATTAAATTTTTTAAGTGACTCACAACAATTTAAAAGGGCCGTTAAATCTTTTTTTTTTTTTCAGTTTGTTGTTTACACACTGATTTTTCTTTTTCTTTAACTAACAAGGACTTAAACCTATCTCTACACTCAACTTAACTTTAATTGCAACTGCATATTCAACACTTTATCAACCTTTTTGAACACTTTAATAATAATTATATCCCCTGTTCAAAATGTCTGCTTGAATATCCACTTTTATAAGTTTATTCCAAGATTTCTTACTATTTTTTTAAAAATACAATAAAAATCTTTCTTTTTAGAGAAAAAAAAATACTTCCCCCCTTAAGTCTCTCCCAAATATGTTACCGTGATTTTTTTTTACCGTCCAATATGACGTACTGTTTAACCAACTTACCTTTACTACTACAAAATTAATATTTTAATTTTTACTACTACTACCACTACTACTAATTCAAAAAAAAATTATTTATCTGCTTTGTCTTATTTTAAAGATATCAATATGTTACTTGGTGAATCTGTTTTTAATACACTTAACCAGGTTGGTCAACCAACCATGCAAGTTCCAGCAACAACTATACCAATCGATCAATCGAAATTGTATAATGATGCTGGTATCTTAAATGTATCACTTGATGATATTAATTCTGAAATTTATAATGAAACTTCAACTATTTCTCCAATGGAAATTGATAATGCTGTTTTTGAATCTGTTTTTAATTCTAATGGTCCATTAATTGATGGTTCAGTTGATCTTTCAAATGAAAATGATTTTAATTTTATTTTTAATTCAAATAATGATGAAATTATTAAATCTGAAGAAGATTTAGAAGATGAATTATTAAAATTAATGAATCCAACAGATTTATCATCTTCTTTTATTGAATCAAGATCAATGTCTGCTCCAATTTCAATTAATAATAATAATACTAAATCATTAAATCAAAAGAGATCATTTTCAAGTTTAGATTTATCAAATGAAGAATCTAAGAAAAAGGATAAATTAGGTTGTACTTCTTATACAAGAAAACAAAGGTCTGCTCCTTTACTTCCAATTGTTCCTGTTTCTAATGATGATGCTTCTGTTAAACGTGCTAGAAATACTGAAGCTGCAAGAAGATCACGTGCTAGAAAAATGGAAAGAATGTCACAATTAGAAACAAAATGTGAAAATTTATTAAAAGAAAATGATGATTTAAAATCTGAACTTAAAGCTTTAAGAAATCTTTTAAGTCAAAAACAATAATTCTTTATCTTTTTCTTTTTAATGACTGGTTTTCATTAAATTTCTATTTTTTCTTTATCTATCTCTGCTGTTTCGTTTTTGTATTTATTTATTTGATCTACAATAATTAGTTTTATTTTTGTCTTATAATATTTTAAATTGATTTTGAATAATAAACTTTTTCTTTTAGTAAACATTAATTAATTTATGTAACATAAGTTTTTCATCAAAAATTATGAAAAAAGTGAGAAAAATTAATCATAAATTTTATCATTTTCGTCTTTTTTATATTTATAAATTATTCTTTATGATTATAAAACATCATCTAATTTTATTTAATTTAATTTCAAAAGATTCATGTTAGTTCCACCAGATAGATACAGTTTAGTTGAACTTGGAGTTCATCGTTGTTCAAGTTTATCACCTTTACATATAGGATATATTGCAACATTATCATTAAAATGTATAATTTGGGTTCAAAGAGAAAAGCCAAGTAGACAACTTGAATCATTTTTAAATCAACAAGATATAAAAATTCATTTTATAAGTAATGAAACTGTTAAAGAAGAAAAAAATTTATTTGAAAATTATAGTTTAATTGGTTCAAAAGGTTTAGAAATTTTAATTGATAAAATTAATTTACCATGTTTAGTTGTTGATCCAACTGGGATTGTTATTGGAATAATGAGAAAAGTTTTAAAATGGAATTATGCAAGTATTTCAAATGAATATCGTCTGATGGTTGAAAATGGTAGTTATGAAATTGAAACATTCCTTGAAATTGGTGATGTTAAAATTGTTCGTAATCAAATAAATTCAAATTTAAATGAAAATTTTAATAATTATGATGATAATAATACTTTAAATTTAATTGAAAATGAATTTGATCATAATAATAAGTTATCATCACAAGAAGTATCTGATAATAATAAAAGTGGGTCACGTGTTGTTATTGCCTCTTCTCCACAAATTCCAAAATCACTCTTGCGTCGATCGGCGCGTCGGAGAAATCGTCGTGCTGGTCACGTGCTGTATCCGGATGTTACCCGGCTTGCTGAATGGGCAAATTCAATATTACCTCATACTGAACAGATTTAAAGTTCATATTTATATTTAATTGTATGTAATGTATACTTTAAAAGATAAACTGATTTGATTCATACACAATCTATATACCCTTATAAAGTATATATAAATAAATATAAAGTATATTTTTATATATTTATATATTTATATATTTATATTCAACTTAAAAAATATGGCTAAAAGAAAGATAAATACTAATGGGGCTAATGACCAGTCAACCGCTACTGAACAGCAACAGCAACAGCAGCAAGCTCAACAGCAACAAAAGCGTCGAAGAGTCGTTAGAGCATGTGATCGTTGTCGTAAATTGAAAATTAAATGTTCAGGTGATTTACCATGTATTCATTGCACAGTTTATTCATATGAATGTACATATGATCAACCATCAAAAGGACGTAAACGTTCATCAAATCAATGCTCAGTTAATAATACTCCAAGTGTAACAAATATTTCTTCTAAAAATGAAAATCAAAATCAAAATCAAAATAATAATAATAATAATAGTAATTCAACTATGGCAATGTTATCTCAACATCCTGAATTATTATCAAAATTAACAACTAGATTGAAATTATATGATGATATCCTTCATCGAATGATACCAGATATTAATTCTTTAAATGATTCAGATTCTATAAAGCCTATCAATCCAATGAAACTTCAATCTGTTTTAATTAATTTACAAAAAAATAATAACTCAAAAAATAATGATTTAAATTTACATTCAATTGCTAAACTTTATAAATCACTTCCAGATATTCCTATACCTTCATTACCATTATTAGATGGAAAATTACAATCAACTTCAATAAATTCAATTAATAATCAAATTCAAAGTCCTCCACAAAATTCAACACCAAATCAAAATGATGATAATGTTGGACTTAATATTAAAATTATTTTACCACCATTACCTGTTGCATTAGATTTAATTTCAAAAACTTGGGAAAGTGCTTGTGTTTTATTTCGTTTTTATCATCGTCCATCATTTATTGAAGATTTAAATGATATTTATGCTACTGACCCTGCTCAATATACTACTAAACAACAACGATTTTTACCTTTACTTTATTCAGTTTTAGCTTGTGGAGCATTATTTTTAAAAAGTGATGTTAATGCTAAATCAAATTCATTAGTAGCTAAATTGAATTTAGAACAAAAGGCATCATTAGGAGTTGGTAGAGAAGGTACACTTGTTGATGCAAATGTTGCAACTCCACCAAATATAAATGTTAAAGTAAAACCAATAATTTCAAATGAAAGTATTGCATCTGCTTCAGTATCTGAAGATGAAGGTTATCAATATTTTATTGCTGCTCGTCGTTTAATTGATATAACAGATACAAGGGATACTTATGGTATTCAAACAATTGTCATGCTTATAATTTTTCTTCAATGTTCTGCAAGATTATCAACATGTTATGCTTATATCGGTATTGCATTAAGAGCAGCTTTACGTGAAGGCCTTCATAGAAAACTTGATTATCCTTTTAATCCAATTGAATTAGAAATTAGAAAGAGATTATTTTGGACAATTTATAAGATGGATAGTTATGTAAATACAATGTTAGGTTTACCAAGAACAATTTCAAGAGAAGATTTTGATCAAGAAATGCCTGCTGAACTTGATGATGAAAATATTACAGTTGACGGTTATAGATGGGATTTACAAAGAAGAGTTTCAAGTTCAGCAATTGCAAATGCTCATACTAGATTAATAGAAATTTTAAAAGATATTGTTGTTAAATTATATCCAATTAGAGGTCAAAATGATATGGGATTAGGATCAATGAAAACATATAATGATGTTATTAAATTAGAACAATCACTTCAAGATTGGTTAAGATCTTTACCAATTGAATTAAAACCTGGTGTTGAACCACCTCCTGAATATTTAAAAGCTAATAGAGTTCTTCATCTTTCTTACTTACATGTTAGAATTGTTTTATATAGACCATTCATTCATTATATTTCAAAAAGACCAGATTTTACTCTTAATAAAGTATCTAATGAAGCATGGATGTATGATAAATCAATGAATTGTATAAATGTTGCACGTATTGTTGTTAAATTAGCAGAAGATATGATCGATAAAGGTTTACTAAGTGGTGCATATTGGTTTTCAGTTTATACAATATTTTTTTCTATTGCATGTTTGGTTTATTATGTTCATTTTGCACCGGAAAATAATTTTAATGATACAATAATTACACAAGAATTTGAAGAATACCTTGCAATTAAAAAGGATGCTGAAAGAGGTAAGAAAGTTTTAGATTTATTAAAAGATAGTAGTATGGCTGCTCGTCGTACATATAATATTTTGAATGCATTATTTGAACAACTTAATAGAAAGACAGCTGGTAAATCACAGCAAACGATGCAATCACCTCAACAAGGACAGCAGCAACAGCAAATGTCTAATTTAAATCAATCCAATTTAGTTGAACCTATTCTTATTAATGAAGAAAAAATGGGATTTCCATCAAAGATTAAAACTGAAAGAAGTAATATTGAAGCTCAAAATTCATCTAATGGAATCAATTTTATTGATGGTATAGCTACAGGGGTTGATATACGTGCCCTTGATAATTCAAATTCAATTTATTATAATGATGAATCATTAGACAACACGAATTCAATGATACCAAATAATATACAATCATCATCTAGAAATAAAAATAATCAACCATTTAATCAAAATTCTTCTCAAATTAAAGAAGAAGAAGATGTAATAAATTCAGTTGATGATATTAAAGGTTATGTTCCAGGACCTATGGATCAATTTGATATGAAGATTTTTGGTAGATTTTTACCTCCTTATATGCTCAGTAGTACCGATGAAGTAACACCAGTTACTGCAAATGAAAATACCCAAGGTAAAAATGATAGTACTACAATGACTTCTGATTATGGTCCATTACCTAATGATCAAAATGGGGTTGTTACAAATGATGGTATTATTGGATTTGATTTTGATATGGGGCCAAATTCAACAAATTGTGGAATCAACCGTGGTTCATTAAGTTCATTAAATGGGTATGAATCAGGTTGGGCAAGCCCTGGTACAAATTTATTTGCTAGTGGTCAAACAAAGGCAGTCCCAGCTGGTTTAAGTACTGTTTCACAAAGTGAACGTGAAAAGGGTCGACATGAATGCGGAGATAATTGTACAAACGGTGATTTACAGGACGAAGAACAAGAGAATAATACAAATGAAGGTGATGAATTATCAGCGTTTTTATATCCAAATTGGGATGATCGTGGGATTTAGCAGTTATGACTATTATAATATATATATAATAAAATTACATTATACATTAAATTTATGAAAACGGATTGAATGGATGAGCAAAAAACGAACAATAAAATGATTAAAATTTGGTTTTTAATTTTTTTGTTCTTTTTTTTCTTTCTTAAAAATTAAAAAAATTAAAAAATAAATAAACAAAAAAAAAATGACAATTTTAAAGCAAACATTTACTAACTCCACACAGAATCTCATTAAATCAGAGTAGAATTAAAAGTCAGAACAACAATCAATTTCAGGATAAAGCTATATATACAATGGCAACAAATGACCACACGGCGACGGGTCTTGGAAAGGACTTCAAATCCAATGAGCCCTCCCAATGTGCGAATTTACCCCCTGCAAAAGCGCCCTTAGTATCCAAATACTCAGTACCCCAAGCCCAAAATGAACAAGATACAAATAGACATAACAATACTAATGAGATCAATTCAAGTCTTTTCAGACCAAGATATACTATGGAAACACAACCATCTAGTGCTTTTGGTAGCTTTGGTAGTATCGTTGGGACTGGAAGTTTCCCAAATCAAAATTTGTCATCATTTAATAATTCAATAAATGGACCAAGTGATATAATAGACAGAGAATATTCATTTTTATATCCAACAGGAAACGTTCAACATATTCCAGGTAAAAAATTTATTTCGGATAAATCAGGGAATGATATCAAAAAGCTTGAATCTGTTAATAATTCAAATGGAGATGATAGTAATGATGATGATAGTAGTAATAACAACGGCATTAATATGAGCGATAATAAATCTACAAATAAACCTTCAAACCTGAATCACTCAACAGATGATCAAATGTTGTCGATCAGAAGACCCAGCGAACAATTGGCTCCATTTGTTCCACCTTCTCAATTGATGCAATCAGGTAATAATGGACAATCTTCTTCTTCAAATTCATTCCTTCCAAATACTTCCTTTTCAACTTCATTAGAAAAAGATAATTCAAGAAGTAATAGTGTTGCTTATAAACGAATGCACTCAATTGCTTTATATAGTGATTTCAACGAGGACATGTGGAAAAGAGATTCTTTAAATTTTTCAAAATCATATTCTTCAGATACTCAACAATCAGATTTAATCGATGCTTTAGGTAATTACCATGGGTTTGGAAATCAAAATGGATCAATTTCAGGTTCTGCTGCTAATATTGGAATGGGTAGACAACGAACGCCAAGTATATTTTTACCTTCTTTTGGAAGAGGTACATCAGGTTCGATAAGTGGACCTTCATCAAATTCTAATAATCATCAAATTTCAAATATGATATTACCACCGCCACCACCACCGCCAGCTCCATTATCGCATCTGTATTCTCTGTCTCATCCCCAAATGTCTTCATCTAACCAACAAACACAACTTAATCAATCACAATCGCAACTTCAGTTGCAGCAATTTGCTGCTCCGATGAATTGGCCACCTATACATCCACCTCCAACGGCTATACCTAATCGTGAACTAAACGGTGAAAACGACAATAAAAATAATAATACTAATCATAATAATGATAACAGATCTAATATTGATTCTTCTCACAATTCTCCGAAGAAGGATTCTTCGGTATCGTCCGCAACAACTTCAGCAATAACGATGATGACAATGATTACAAAGCCTGATCTTAGTACAATAAATGAATCACCCCATGATGCACCATCTCCGAAACATATGACTCCTTCTAATAGTAAAGCCTTGAATATAAGACAACCTCAATCGTCTTCTGAACTAAAAAATTCAAATGATTTATATAATAATTCGAATCATATAAATCATTTGAGCTCAAATAATCAACGAATAAATATGATATCAGCTTCAAATTCTAATGATAATTTATTACCTAATGAACAGTCTAATTTAATCCCATCATATTCTACTTCAAGGCATCACGAAATTTCTAATAATAATCTAATTCAACATGAAAATAATGAATTTAAAAAGAGAATAAATGCAAGTGAATTTAATTTCAGTAATAACCAAAATATGAACAAGATTGATGGTTTTCAGTTACAAGGAGGATTAGATCCTAATCTTGTTGCATTAAAAAG
Source organism: Martiniozyma abietophila (assembly GCA_030564585.1). Classification (NCBI taxonomy): domain Eukaryota; kingdom Fungi; phylum Ascomycota; class Pichiomycetes; order Pichiales; family Pichiaceae; genus Martiniozyma; species Martiniozyma abietophila. The sequence goes on from JAJLVG010000416.1 coordinate 9,880, forward strand.
AGAAGATGGTAGACCTTTAGTTGGTGCAACAAAAGTTGATCAGCTTGTTCTGTTGATTCAAGCGAGAAGGAAAGGTTTAAAAGGTAATGTAAAACAAGCTGCAGATGGAACAATCATGGAAGATGTCGAAAGTGCAAAGCGATTATTACTTGATCCTGCAGATTTGGTTGGTGGTGTTGAAAAAACTCATGTTCAAAGAAATAAACAACATCCATGTCCTTATTGTCATAAAAAATTTACTCAAAGTACTCATTTAGAAGTTCATATCAGATCGCATATGGGTGTCAAACCTTTTGAATGTCAATATTGTCAAAAGAGATTTACTCAACGTGGAAACCTAAGAACACATTTAAGACTTCATACAGGAGAAAAGCCATTCACTTGCTCTTTATGTGGTAAACGATTTTCAAGGAAAGGTAATTTACAAGCTCATGAACTCACTCATGACAATTCGAAACCATTTATATGCAAGCTTGATCATTGTAATAAAACTTTTACACAATTAGGTAATCTGAAAGCTCATCAAAATCGATTTCATCTGGATTCAATAAATGAATTAACAACTAGATTGGCACAACTAGGAAATGCATCAAATGTTTTTGATTCTTTACCTGAAGATGAAAAGGATCTGTTAGTTTACTTTTCAGGGTTATACAAGAACTCAAATAAGGGTATAAAAGGTCGTGGGAAAACAATAAAGGACGGTCAGTTGAGTTGAGGTGGACAATTGTAATAATAGGGGTATCCTGTGATATGAATTTTCATTTTATTACCAAAAATTGTTTGTTTTCTTTCATATATCAGCTTGAATTCGTTTTATTTTTGGTAAATTGGTAAAAGGGCAAACGGTTTTTGGGAAACCAAAAAAAAAGATTGAAGGAAATGATATGTGTTGAATGTGTTGAATCCTTCTATTATTGTATTTTATTTTACATTTGTATATATTTGTTGTATATGTGTACTCTCAGTTTTGTACTCTAATTCGAGTTTCGCTAATAACTTTTTATTTATTTATTCTCTAAAACTACTCTCACACAGTTTTGAATACAAATGAAAAGTAAAGAAGCCTTTTGAAATACACAGTTAACAAATTAAAATACGTTGAATGGTAAAACAAATAGCAATTCTCCATCCGGATTTAGGAATTGGTGGTGCAGAACGGCTTATTATTGATGTTGCCCTTGCTCTACAATCCAAATATGACGTCAAATTATTTACTTCTCATTATGATCCAGGCCATAGTTTTGAAGAAACAAAACAATTATCTATTCATGTAGCAGGTGATTGGCTTCCAAGATCCTTATTCAATAAATTTTTCATTGTTTTTGCATTTTTAAGACAATTTTGTCTTGTTATATGGATGTCATGGTCAGGTATCTTGAAAACTGAAGATATTATTATTGTCGATCAATTGAGTTATTGTATTCCTTTACTTAAAACTTTAACAAAAAAAGAAACTAAAATATTGTTTTATTGTCATTTTCCTGATCAGTTATTAGCACGACATGATGGTGGACTTAGAAAATTTTATAGAAAACTTTGGGATCATATTGAAGAGATAACAACAACAAGATCAGATTGCATTGTTGTTAACTCTTTGTTTACAAAATCAATAGTCGAAAAAACATTTAAAACTATTGCTAATAAAGAATTAGACGTGGTTTACCCTTGTGTTCCAAAAACTGAAGGATTAGATTCATTGGAAAAAATAGTAAACCCTCTTCCAAACTCTCCTTTCTTTTTAAGTATAAATAGATTTGAAAGGAAAAAGAATATTGTACTGGCAATTAAGACCTTTAGTCAGTATATCAAAAACACTCAGGACTACAGCTCAAAATTGGTTATTGCAGGTGGATATGATCCAAGAGTTAATGAAAATGTTGAATATTTTAATGATTTGAAATTGTACTGTGATGAAATTGAATTGAAATGGAATATTATTAATTCTTTTGAAGGACTAAATCCAATTGATGATGATAGAGTTTTATTTTTACCAAATATTTCAAGTTCAATGAAATTGAGTTTATTAACTCATACTCAATTACTTTTATATACACCACATAATGAGCATTTCGGTATTGTTCCAATAGAGGCAATGAGAGTTGGGACTTTAGTTTTAACTGATAATAGTGGAGGACCATTAGAAACTGTTAAAGATTATTATTCTGATCCTAATGCAAAATGGACGGGGTTCCATGTTTCTGAAACTGATATTGATAAGTGGGCAAATACTTTAAAATTAGTACAAGATCTTTCCAAAGGTGGCAATAGCAAGATTTTCAAATCCAACTGTATGGAAAGGGTTGATGAATATTTTTCCTTTGATGCAATGAGATCTCATCTTTTTGAAATCATTGATGGATTAGATAGTAAAATTGGAGATAATAATATTGATCGTAAAGATTAATTTATTCGTTTATTTGAGATTTATATTTTTCAGTAAGATAATATATAAGGTTAATTATAAAGTGTAAAATAACAACAATAATGAAACAAAATAATAAAACAAAACAGTTCAGTCCGTATCTGAAACAACGGCTTCTTCCCCTGTGGAACTCTGCCAAACCTTTTTCAAGACAAAATTCAACTTATTAGAAGTTATTGGATATTCTAAAACATAATCAAAAATACCATTTTCTTCAATATCTTTAGCCCAACCCGTCATAGCAATTATCACACTCCTTTGATTGGCGCCAGATGTGTGTCTTATTAATTTTACCAAATCTTCACTATCAAGACGTTGTAGATTAGTTGAAGTAAAAATAACGTCATACTCAAATGAACTTGATGCCTTTTTGATTAAGTCTGATCCTGAGCCACATGTTTCAACTGTACATCCGAGTTTGGTTAAATCTTGTGCAATCGCATATCTATGAATAGGAATTGGCTCGCAAACTAATACATCTAGAGCAATAGCTGATGTATTATTGTCATCACTCAAAATTGGTTTACTAATACTGTTATGACTATGCCTCGAACGTCTCTTACTGTTTCTCCGAGCACGAACCCGGGCAATAATCGATGATCTTTCTTCATTATCTGAACTTGAAGGTGAAAAATCAGAGTAAGTTCTATTATATGATCTTGTCAGAATACGCATCGCAGGACTTTCAGGAGTTGCAAAAAGAGGCTGCTGTAATTGCTTTTGATTATTATAGAACGGTTGCTTAGACTTTTCATCAGCTGAAACTGAAAAATCGGAATTAATCGATAAACTCTTTGCAACAGGAGAAGAAACAAAATTCAAAACAGGGGACTTCAAAGATAAATTATTATCTACCCTGTTCGATGTATTAGGACTTGAAGACCCTTTAATTGAGCCACTCAAACTTCTATTCATTATCTGACCAGAGTTGTTATTACCATTTACTCCCAGACCAACTGTGGGACTATGCATTCCTGATCCAGATACACTGGATGTTAATCCGGATGACTTAGATGACCCAGTTGGTATATAGTAGCTTTCAGAAGCCGATAAACTCGATGAACTATTTCTTCTCGTATTTTCTAAATGTTCACTTTTGAGACGGTTGATTGCATCTTTGTTCTGCTTCTCCAAAATCGAAATATTCTTGAATTGGAAACTACCGAATTCTCCTGTGTTTGCATCGTTCAACCTTGAGCCCCTTCGTTCCCTTGGATTTACTTGTGCATTTCTTGAGAAGGACTGTCTTGGAGATTCAATATGAGTTGAAGAGCCACTAGAATCCGATCTAGTAATTTTGGGTAAAATGTTTCTAGATGGTGTGATCGTTACGTACTCTTTCGAACTTCCAGATTTATTTAAAGCCGTGCCATTTTCTTCATCACTTGAAACTTCGTCATCTTCTTCATCTTCATCTTCACTATAAACTTGGTTCACAGATAACTTTTTCAATCTTGATGACAAATTATTATCAACAGAAAAGTTATCATTTATGTCTTCTTCTTCAGCTGGGAAAGTAGTCATATCGGCACCTCTCTGATCAAAATAGATGGTCGATTCTATGTTTGGCACTTTTGGAACAAAAGAAGCCTCCTCATTGAATAAATTATCCCAATCAATACCATCGAAATAAGGATGATTCCTGATCTCTTCACTTCCGTTTGCACCTAATCTACTATTTGGATCTTTGATTAGAAGTTTTTCAATTAAATCTTTGGCTTCATCTGAGCAAAACTCTTTAAAATCTTCAGGTGTTAAATTTGGCCATTGAATTTCTCCATACATAATATTATTGAACACTTTTTCTGGTGTTTCATCATTGAAAGGAGGATAACTAAACAAAAATTCAAATAAAATACAACCAATAGACCACCAATCACTAGCATCATCCTGACCTTTACCTGAAACCGTTTCAGGTGCTAAATAATCTGGTGTACCCACGAATTTTCGATTTGTTAAAGATTGGGTAGGATCAAAAAGTGCGTAGGTTTTAGTTGTTTCGACTGATGACGGAGAGTCTATATCACTGGCATCTTTTGATAAAGAGGAGCGAATATAAGCGTCTGGAGTTGAAACATCGTCACTATTCAAAGGTCCTGATCCTGATTTTCTATGACAGTTTGAGATTGGCGATTTTAGTGAGGCCTCGCTTGCATTTGACATCGTTCTAGCTCGTGTTCGATATTCATCTTCTAATGCCGGTGTACCAAATGAAGTTAAAGCTGAAAGTCCAAACTTGGTAAATGAATTTACTCCTGTTGAGTCTGCAGAGTTGAAGGAAGTTCCTCCAAAAGTTGAGTTAGTTGGACTATTTAAAAATAATGGAGGTACCGTAGTTGAACATGATTGGTTTTCTGTACTATCATTAAAAGGATTGTCTACCATTTGAGTCGACTCTGGTTGCAAACTGAAACTACCATGATTTGAATAAGAATTATCATCATTTACGCCTGAGCTCTTTCTAGAATTCAAATTTGAAGCAGCTGCAAGAGTTGCATTGATATATTTTTGACGATTAACTAACCCCATTCTACTCAATCCAAAATCTGTTAATTTGACATGACCATTCCCATCAATCAAAAGGTTATCTGGTTTCAGATCACGATGAACGATACCTTTTTGATGTAAATCTTCAACTTCAACAATGACTTCAGCTATATATCTTTTAGCCCAAATATCAGGTAAAGCAACCATATTTTTTAGCAAAGTTGCCAGATCACCACCATTTAAATATTCCATGACAAGGTATAAATAATTTGAGCTTTGAAAAGACTCAATCAATTGAACAACATAAGGAGATTCGGTTTGAGCCATCATAATGGCACGTTCAGCTTTAACATTAGTAACTTGATTTTTTGCAATCATATCTGATTTTTTTAAAACTTTAATGGCAACATAATCACCTGTTGTTTTCTTCTTCGCCAAAAACACGGATCCAAATGCCCCTTTGCTAATTGGTTTAACAGCCGCATAATCTCTGATTGAGGCACTGTGAGGCTTGTTAATAGTACTTCCTTGTGCCATTAATAATGGTGATAAAGGTGGCTGGCCGTTTGAGGAAGCACTAGGAAATAATTTAACTGATGATGCTGGATTGTCAATATTTAATATTGGAACACCGCCAGAAAGTGAATTTCTAACAGGATCTATATTTTGTAAGACCGGTGAAGCAAAAAGTGAACTCATAGAACCGCCAGTTACATTCGCCATTCCAACTGAATCAGTTCTTCCTCTTGTTTTAGCACGTTGTAACACACTCAGAGGCAACGTATAACCTCCACCAGTAAAATGACCAGCATTTGTACCGCCTGTATTAAATGCCACCAAACTTCCTCCAGTTCCATTACTATTTAACATTGGTGGAGACAAAGGTCTCTGAGAATTTTGTGGTGTTGAATTATTGGAATGTCTTTTAATTCTTTCAGCCAGTTCATCATTTTGGGACATCATACTAACCGTGTCATTATTTGGATTATTTAAGTTCATTTTATTCAAACTTGAAGAGCTCGAGACATGACTAAGCCTACTAAGGTTATTACTTCCACTCCTACTTTCAGTTCTAGAGTGATTTTGAATACTGCCATGTCTGCTATCGGATCTTGAATGCATAGAATTGTGAAATTGCATTGGAGAGTTATTTGTAAGTG
>JAJLVG010000417.1:0-15902 GCA_030564585.1 Martiniozyma abietophila
GTATTTCTGGTACAATATATGGACTACCAAGAGTCATCCTTAGTGGATTATTTACTGAGCTTGGAAATAAGGATGATATTTCAGCTGTTGAAAAGGCATTTTTAAAGATTCATCCTGACTCAAAGGCATGGTTTCCATATCAAAACAATTCACCTCATACATCCAGTTGGGTTCGATTAACACCACAGAGTATATACTTTGTTGGTGGATTTGGGAATTATGCTTATATTGGACAAATTCCAGTTAAAACGTATGACAGTTCAAGCATTTTATAATATTTCCATTTTAGGCAAGTCGGCACGCTTTCCTCATTTGGCATTTAGACCCGCGGATTGAGAAAGATAACAAAATTTTTACAGTCTTTTTTTAACGTGATCTTCTTTTTGTTTGGATGAAAGAAATTTAAGACATTTCCTTTTTTTTTGTTTAATTCAAAATCAATAGTGTCAATTGATTGTTTCCTTTATTATATATCATCTTTTGATTCTTAAGTAAAGAGTTTCTTTTTTCTAATATGGTTCAAATTACAAAATCACGTCGTAATGCTTCAATTGCAGCAATTTCTAGTGTTGTTCTTATAGGTGCTGTTTCCCTCATTTTTAAAACATATCCTCATTTAAATCCTTTTTGTTCTAAAAAGGAATCTGATGAAAAAGATACTATTGAAGAATCTACTGTTTTGGTTGAAGAAGAAGAAGAAGAAAAGAAAAATGTTGAAGAATCTACTCAGAACTGAAATAAGATTTGAATAATTGATTTCCTTCTCTTTTTATTTTTTGAATTTGATACTCTTGCTCATTTGTTTTACAATTTTGATTATATCGTTGGATATATTTACTTTACTGTGATGGTTTGATACCTTTTCTTTTTCTTTCATTTCTTCTTGGATGGTTGATTCTTTTCCTCCCCCTCCCCCTCCCCCTTCTTTTCATCAATAAATTATATTTTATTGTGTAATATGACCTTTCTTGTTTTTTTTGTTTAGAAAATTTCCCCTTCTATTTAATTTCTTTACATAAATAAATATATATATATAAATAAATATAAAAATATAATATCTAGAGTATGTTTGTGTTATCCCAATTTATTATTCTTTAAAATACTTTGCCTATTATTAAATTTTTGTAAACCTTTCCAAAAGTAATCCCATGTTAATTCTTCACTTGGTAGATGACAAAAACTAACACCAATATCTTCAACATCATTATTTCTCCATTCATCATCAAATAAACAGCATTCTTCAAATTGAATATAAATTTCATTATTTTCATTCCATTTTTCAACTAACTTTTTAATATGACCTTGTTTAGATCCAGTTCCCCATTCACTTAAATCAATAAAAGAATTTATTTCAAATAATTCTAACATCTTTTTAGCTGTTTTTGGTTTAACAGTTCTTGAAGCTGTAAAAATTAAAATATTATTATCTTTTAAATGTTCTAAAATTTCTATAACATCATCAAATAAATGAACAACAAATCCTCTTTTATCAATTATACTTTGTGTTGATTGTCTTGTTGAATCATGCCTTTTAATTGGTGTCGTTATATGAGTATCACACCAACATGCTATAATTATCAAAATATACTTTAAATGTTAGTTTAACTAATACTAAATATTAAAACCGTTTAATATATAAGCAAGAAAAAAAATAAAAAGAAAGAGACTCTCTCTTACTTACGCCATAATGTAAAATCTAAATCAAATATAACAGCTTTTGGATAATTATTAATTTTAATATCTTTTTCAATCTTATATCTACTCATATTTGCTATTTTTTATTTAAATGGAGGAGAATTTCTCATCTTTTTATCGATAACATTTTATGATTATATTTTCTCTTTCTCACTTTAACTTAAATTCAAATATTTCAAAAATTTCAAAATTATATTTAATTTTTTGTAAAGAAAAGAAAAGAAAAGAAAAAAGTGTTTTAAAACTGCTTTTATAGACGTTATTTCAATGACATGTTCTTCAACTAATTATTCTAAGCTACTTGATGAATCATTGGAAATGTCATTATCATCAATAGATGAATTAATTACAGGTCAATTAGATTTTTCAAAAATTTCAAAAATTCAAAAATCACTGGTTTTTGATTCATCTCATTTAATTAAATCTAAAAATGAATTTAAAACAGAATTTTCAAATTATAATGAAAAGCTTGAACTAAAAGTTAAAGATTCTAATTCAATAATTTCAAATCCATTATTACAAAAGCTTAAAATTCAAAATTTAAAAAATCAATCTATTAAAGCTAATGTAAAACAAATCATTTCAGAAATTCCAAATGTTGATATGAATGTTATAGATTTTAATTTTAAAGAAGATGAAAATGATATGGATATTGATAATTTAGAAAATGAAAGGTTTATTAAATATTTTGAAAAATCAAATAATGATATAAAATCAATATTATTATCATCATCAACAACAATAGCAACGAAAACAACAGATGAATCACAAATTGCTGAAATTCTTAAAGATTTAGAAATTCCAGATTCTATGATTGATGATTTAAAATCTTTACTAGTTGAATCAGATGTTAAAAAATTCAAATTAGTTCAATTACGTGATAGTTATTATAATAAAGAACGTCGTTCATTAATGGAATTAGATCGAAAATGGACTCAAGAACTTAATAAAGTTCGAGGATTTATTAAAAATGAGGTTAATACATTTGGTAAAGAGCTTACAGATCAATTGACAACTGAAGAAGAATCAAAGAAAATTAATAATGAAACCGAATTTGATGAATTGCCAGAATTAGCAAACGATAAGGAACAGGACGTTGTTGAAGAACAGGATATTGCCGAAGATCACGGCTCTATATCTAGTGAGGATGAAACTGGTGATGAAGATGACTTCCAGAGCATTCAAAGTGAAGAAGGTGAAGGTGAAGGTGATGAAGGTGAGTTATCAAATTCTGAGCAATCTCAATCAGAACGTCAAAATAGAGCTGAAATCTTGGAAGAAGACTCAGATGATGAAATGGAAGATTCTACAGGTGGTGATGGCCCTACTAATGCAAACGTGGTTGCTTCTCCGGACACAGAAGCTGTTGAAGATGAAATTGAAGCGTAATTATATAACAACATTTTCAGTGTCATGAAGAAAATCAAGCTAAGTTACCCGGCTTATATTGGTGCGCGATTGCAGCCAAAAATGCTGCTTTAATACTAAAAGGGAGAACGTTACTGGTAATAACTTGTATAGATAATAAATACTATACATCAGCTGGGCAGCCAAGTTTGTAAACTGTACATTAATTGTTTTAAAAGTTTACTTCATTATTTCAATTGGTTTTTTGTTTTAGGGTTTCTTTCATTTCCTTTATAATTTCCTAATTACAAGAGTTCATCTCACTTTTTAGATTAAATCCAAAATGTCATCAGCTTCCTCTTCTTATCTTTTATTATCTCTTCCGACATCTGCAGGATCTGCAATCACTATAAATGATTGGCTTGAAAGAGATGTAAATTCAGGATCTGTTGAAGTTCATAAACAAGCATTTCCAAAATTCAAAGTTGGTACACTTGATTCTTTAGTTGTTCAATCTGAAGATCTTAGTAAATATGATCATCAATTATACACCTCATCTAATAAAGTATTAGAAATTATGACAAATATTTTGAACGATTCTGGTATTAGTAATGCATCTATTAATTTATCAAATCAACTTGTTAAAGGTATCCCAGTTGAAAAATATTTTGAAACATTTAAATGGGATACTTCACGCTTTCGTGTGGATAAACCGATTTCAGAATTGATTATAATTCTTTCATCAGAATCTATTCAGCTAGATGCTGACCTTCGTGCTCAATTTCAAGCATACAACGCAGCAAAATCAAATTTACTTGCATGTCAACGTAAACAAACAGGTGATTTATCTGTTAAATCGCTTCATGATGTCGTTTCAAAAGACGATTTTGTTCTTGGATCTGAACATCTGAAAACAGTTCTTATAGCTGTTCCAACTGCTTTAAAATCACAATTTTTGAATACTTACGAAACTATTACACAATTTATTATTCCTCGTTCAGCCAAAGAAATTTCATATGATGGTGAATATTATCTTTTTGGTGTCACATTATTTAAAAAGTATGAAATAGAATTTCTTTCAAAAGCACGTGAAGAAAAATGGATTCCAAGAGATTTTGAGTATTCTGATTCTGCTATTGAACAAATGAAATCAGAATTTGAAATTGCAAAGCAAGAAGAAACGTCATTAAAGAATGACTTGACAAGGCTTACGAGAGAAGCATTTTCTGATATTGTTTCTAATTGGATCCATTTAAAATACCTTCGTGCATTTGTTGAATCAGTTTTGAGGTATGGTTTACCTCCTGATTTCCATTGTTTCGTCTTGAAATTTAAAAATGGTAAAGGGATTAGTAAAGGTAAAAGTGATGTTATCGATAAATTTGGTTATTTAGGAGGTAATGCATTCAGTAAAGATGGAAATGGTAAAGTTATCAAAGATAATAGTTTGCATGATTATGCAAATCTTGTTGATACCGATTATGAACCATTTGTTCTTTATCAAGTTGATTTATAAAAAGAACTATAGTCTTCTAGATTAGATTCTTATAATGATTGTTTACTTAACTATATTTATCCGTTTTTTTTCTTTCTTATCAATTACTGAAATACTCACATACGTATCTCTTTGATAAACGAATTGAAGAATAATTTTGTATTTTAAATTTATGATATAATAAATGTTCGAATTGGTTCCAAAATATCACCATAAGATAATATAAAAAGTATATATGAGCTAACTAAATCAAAAGAAAAAAAAAACTAAAGTAAAACCAAATACAACTGTCGATGGCTCTCAAAAAGTGGAGAACGCATTGTACATCCCAATGCTCTGCATACATTACAAAAAAAAAATATGAATCAAAAATATGAATTTTAACCAAAAACTTAATAATTCAACATGAAAATAAGAAAATTTAAATACCATTGCTGACTCTTCTATCGTTGCATCTACCTGACTGCTTTCTATTTTGAAGGACTTCTTGTGCCCTCTCATTACCTACTTTTTTCACCAACTTTGCATAAAACAATCCACACGCATTACAAAGTGTTCTTTCACCAGATGGTCCTCTTCTCCATTCAGGTGTCTCTGTACTCTCACAATGTAAACATGCTTGAGGTAATCCATTTGCATCTCGTAATGATTTAAAATTTGATATACCCCCGCTTATTGAGTTTCTTGAATGTTTAGAAAGTTTTGGTTTAGGTTTATTAATAGCTCTAGATGTTGGGAGTGTACTTCTTCGTTGTCTATATTGATATTGGTTAGGGTATTGTAATGACAAATTTTGATAATCAAAATTCTGTGAATAGTCAACCATCGATGAAGTTTCTTGAGAAATATATGGTTGGGTATATGAATAACCGGTGATACTCGGGTATGAAGATATAGCAGAAGAGCCAAAAGCACTATAGTTGTATAATCCTATTTGCATATTTGGCTGTATGTGCATCATATTAGAGGATGATCCAATTTGATTACCCTGTCCAACACTTTGCCCCACAGTACCCGAAACCATTGGAGCTGCATTTACTCCAGCTGCACTTAATAAATTTTCCATTCCAGGTTGAACATATATCTGAGGTTGGCTTGTCTTTGGTGAGACTGGTTGTCTGTAGTAGCCTTCGTTTAAAGATGAGAGAGTTCTAACCGCTTGTTCTTCCATTTCGGAGATGAGGTGATAAAATCTAACCAGTTGCTCAGAGATGACAGTGGTTAACAAAAAAAAGAAAAAATCAGGAAGCAGAATACAAAGCAAATTTTTAAAGACTTAATAAATGAATACCTTCTCGATTATGGGTGGGTATTACTTGGTAAACCTTTATTTAGTTTTCTTAATTGATTGTTGTGGTTCATCCAATTTTAGACTCCACGGCCCCACTAAAAATTCAAAGGGCCCAAAAATTTTATCGCATCATTTGCTCAGCAGTTTCATCAAAATAAATACTACATTCGATACAATCAAAATTAATCAAAACTAAACAGAGGAAATACAAATTATACCAACTTAACTAAAAGGATATATAAAAATCAACTATGATTGAGTCTAGAGTCGAGGACAGCAATTTCATCTCTTAAACTGGCTTCTTCAACCGTTTTCACCAATTCTTTGGTTGACCTAGCAACATCAAAGGCAATTCCAGCACTACGTTGTTTAAATGTTTTACCTGCGTAGTCGTCATCTTTAGACTTATCATCGCCATATAGGCCCTCCATACGATCAACACATTCATTTAAAACTTGAACAACGTACCTTGCATGGCCCATCGACTCAGCATACCGACTTTGATTCATCAATGTGCTTGTACCTTCTGCCATTTGCCTCACAACTTCATTGATCTGTTCTGCACCTCCACGCAATAAACCTTTTGTAGCCTTTGGATCTCTAATATAACCCAAAGTTGTTTGAATAGCATTGATCACTTCAACCGTTTGATGCTCAAGATATAAAAGTAATTCTTGAAGTGTGTTATCAGGATTTAATGTATTAAAATTTTCAAAAACAAATTCTTCTTCAACTTCTTCGTCTTCTTCACTATGATATTCCCAACCTTCTGTACCTTTGCTTCCTATAGAATTATTAACTGTTTTGGAGTTATCTAACTTGGAGTACCTTTTTTTAACACTTTGCTTTCTACTCAATTTTCTTAACAATCCATCATCTATATCCAATGCACTTCCAGCAGATATTAAAGTATCATTCATGTCATTTGACCTTTCAAGATTATTTTCTGATGAGATTGGAGAACTAGTAAAATCTTTGGTACTTAGTTTGATTGGCGAATCCAAAATTGTTCGGCCATCTAAAATATTTCCTTTACTGACAATATCAGACTTCCTTAATGCAGAGTCTTTAGATAAATGCAAATCAGTTTCCAAGGCAACGTTAGTTATGTTGTTTGGAAGTTCATTAAAATCAGGTTCATCATTCGTTAACATTATTGGTTTATTCACATAATCATCAGTCACTGTAAGAGGAAAAGAGGCTTCAAATGAGCTTTTTCTTTTCAAATCATCAATTTTTTGTGTAACTTGATCATCAATCTCGACAACATTAATCTTGTTCTTTTCTTTCTCTTTATTTATTGAATCCTCATTAATGATTTTTTTCAGATTTTTGGTACCAGTTTCAACAATTCCATTCATAGTTTTTTTATCGTTATCCGACTTGACATTGGCTAATTTATCAGGAATATTTAGTCCTAACGCAGCATCTAATGACTCAATATCTGGGCTGACTGCCAGAGCAGACTTATTAGTTGATTCTGAAAGCTTTTTCTCCTTTTCGATTGAGCTAATAGATCCGTCTGAACTTCTTTTTGCACCGAATTTTTCAAATGCTTTACCAGCATTGTTGTTCAACTTCAATGGGCTTGTCGAGCCTGCAACTGATAAATCTGATTCATCGTTTGCAATAGTTTGGAACTGTTTCATCTTATTTATGATGTTTTTACCTCTAGTAGCAGATATTGGTGAAGCTTTACTCGAAATAATATTCTTTGCAGGAGATGGCGACGGAGTTGAATCATTACTTATAACAGCATTACCAATTTGTTTCTGGCCATCATTAGAAATTTGATTCATATCACCAAGTAAAGAATTATTACTCCCAATATTTAAGTCAGTATCTAGCGTTGATTTCATAGATTTTTCATTAAGTGGAGAAATTATTGGACTATATGAACTTGGGTTAGAAAATACTGATGATTTAGCACCGTTATCATATTTTCCAGGAATAACAATAGACGGTAAAGGGATCGGTGAATTGGGACCAATCTTCCTATTAGTAAAAGAGCTATTTCTATCGTTGGAAGAGAAAGAGGGTTGAGAAGTCATGATTTCATTTAGATCATTTTGAGAAATACTATTGGATCTTGAATCTGATTTTGCAAGTCTTTCAGTAATTTTCAACGGGCGTGCTGATACATTTTTGAAATCAGATTGCTCTGATGCCGGAAACGACGACAGTGACGCATTTGAGTGGTTTTTAAAAGCGGATAATGAAGACAACCCAGTTTTATCAGATATTTGAGTAGTAGGGGAAATAGAATTACTTGATAATGACAAATTTGAGGCGTTTTCAAATGATTTGGAGACAGGATCTTCAACCGAAGCTGAAAGTGAGGCAGCTTCGTGTATTTTAAGCTTTTCTGATTCCGGCCCAAATGATTTATCTGATTTGATCTTAGCAACACTGACTAAATCACAAACAGCAAAATAAACATCATTCATGGCTGCATGAAGAACCAATTTTGGGAAAATCGGTCTAAATAATGCAAAGTGTTTTATTGAAGATAAAAGGTTAGCATTGGCACTTTTTAAGATGCGTTCCTTTTCTTGGAGCTTGAATTTAGCATGCTGGTCCTTGGCAGGGTCGCCGATTTTGCAAGCATTCTTTGACAACATATTCACCAAACTCACAAATTTACTGACTTTTTCAAAAAGATTTTTCGAATCAACGTCGTTAGCTGGTACATTTGAAAGTTCGTCAACATAAAGTAATGTTGCTTCCAGTGAAGCATAAACGTTAACAATATTATCCACTGAAACTTTTCCATCTTTAGAGAAAAGATTAGTACTAATGCTATCTTCAACCGGTTTCAATTCAAGTTTGAAATTCTCTGCACATGCTTGTTCATATTTCGATTGCCAATTTTTAGCTGATGTTTTAGAAATTTTTGCATTAGTTGGAGAAGATATAATACCTCTATCATTTGAGACAGCATTTTTTTTCAAGTCGGTATTCTCTTTCTTCAAGATGGTATACTGCTGCATCAACTCATCATGATCAAGCTGAAGATTATCAAGTTTATCGGCTTGTAGTTTCAATTGCTCATTCTCTTCGAGTACTTTCTCTAAATAACCCTTCAAAGCAGCAAATTCACGGGCCTCATCATCATCTAATGATTTCTCTTCGTATTCCGCTAATGATTTTGATAAAATTTCAACTTGTTTTGATTGATCGTCATGTTTTTGGGTCAGCTCAGTATGATCTTTCTCAAGGTCATCAAATCTTATTGCTTTTGATTTAATGGTTTCGTCCATGACATCATCTTCATTAATCAGATCGCCTGATTTAGAACTAAGTTCTAACACTTGCTGCTCCAGATTTTTGTTTTTAATTTCAACGTCATTCAAGTGATCCAAAGATTCCTGTAGAATGACCTCCTTTTGTTTGAGATTACTATTTTCATCTTCAAGCTCAGATATCCTGGACTTAACGTGTTCTAACTCGAGCTTCAATTCACCAATTTCGGACTCATCATCGACTGGAAATTTTTGATGTGGTAAAGCATGAACATTCAGAACTTCATTGGTTGCAATCGTATCTCTTTTACTTGGTGATCTAAATAATGCACTTTTGGCCTGATTTCTACTAATTTCTTCTGCGTCTTCTTCATCGCTTGACCAAGTTAGCTCTGATTTTTTTGGTACTAATGTTGTAGTTTTCATTTCCATTTGTGACGGGGTTTCTTGACCATCTAATGTAGAAAATGCAGAACCCAAAGGTGTTTTATTTGTTATATTTTGATAGTCATTGGCAGCGGCAGTATTGATTGAAAGGCCCTTATTATTATTAATCGGATCTAAGTAAGATTCATGTGTTGCTTCTGTTCTATTATCGATTTCAAAAAGAACATCGTTAACTAAATCTTTAAATCTAGCAATTGGTAGAGCAGCTAGTTTTTGTCTTGCTTGATTTCTTTTTGGATGATATCCATTATTTGGTAACAAATACTTCTCGGTTCTAACTGGATTTTTGTCAAATTCTACTCTTCTTTGTAACTCGTCATAAACGTCAATACTTAAATCCACAAATTGAACACGCGTAAGCTTTTTTAGCTTTTCTCTGGCTTTCAAAACACGAGATGAAGTCACTGGAGTCAGATCGCCTTGACAAGAAGAAACAAACTCTAGAAGGGCATTTCGGTAGTTGAGCAAATCCCCTTGTGCAGCCATCTTTTGGTGTATATCACTGAAAAAAGACTTGATTATTGAAGGAAAAGACCATTTTTTTTCATCTTCAAAATGACGCGTCGCTGTCAATTTTTATCGTCGGGTGTCTCTCTCTCTTTCTCCCTCTCTCTCTCTTTCTGTATCTTTCTCTTTTTTCTCAATTACATATATAGATTGTATATAATACACAGAAGATACGTAAAAAAATGTCCAATGTTGCCTTTTTCTCTATTACATTTTTTATTACTAGATCATGAAGCTTGAAGAGAATTATTTTTATTCAGTAATCAATATTGGTAAAATTCTGAAGAAACAAAATAAATACAAAAGAATGCTTTATACTATCTATAAATGGAATGTACACTTAGACATTTTCTGTTTCATTTTCTGTTTCATTTTCCCTTCTTTTCTTACTGTCCTGGACCATCTGGTCCTTTTGTTTCCGTTTTTTACGAACCACAGAAGGAACTGTACTGATTTGTTCTCTTTTGATTTGTTCTTTTTTCAGTTGTTTCTTTCTAAACTTACCAAGTTTCGCCATTGCCCCATCTGCTCTCATCCATTCAGGTAATCCCTCTAGTTGTCCACTTGCTTTCATCACATTCACTACATTCTTAACAATCTCAGCATCATTTTTTGTATAAAATGTGACAGCTTTACCATGTCTACCAGCACGACCTGTACGACCAATACGATGAACATAAGCTTGGGCAGAATTTGGAACATCATAGTTGATAACTAAATTGATACCTTTAAAATCTACACCACGAGCTAAAACATCAGTGGTGATTAAACACCATAATTCACCACTTTTGAACCTTGAAATTGCTTCTTCTCTTTGATGTTGAGTTCTTTCTGCATGGATGACATCAACATTTAATCCATCATAAAGTAACTCATGGTATAATGCTTTAGCACGCTGAATACTTTGTAAAAAGATTATCACAGGAGGCTTAAAATCACCGGCACGAATTAAATCACGAATGGCAAGAAGCTTACCATGCTCATCTCCGCAAAATATCAGTTTCTGTTCGATATTCGCATTTGCAGCTTCCTTAATACCCACAATAACACGAATTGGATCATTCATAATCACATGAGCAAGTTGTTCAACATGTGCTGTAATAGTAGCCGAGAAGATGCTCTTTCTCAAAGAAGGATTATTAAGAGATGCGAGGATCGCATCTGTCTGTTCCAAAAAGTTCTTTTCGAAAAGAGAATCAGCTTCATCGAAAACCATTTGCTGTACGGTACTCAAATCAATACTTTCCTGCTTTAATAAATCAATTAGACGAAGGGGTGTAGAAACAAGTATATCGTATTTAGAAATTTTTATTTGTTTATTTCTAAGTTTTGCAGCTGTGGATTTGTTTAAATAACCAACTGATAAATTCAAATGACTACTAAGCTTCTCAAGTACATAATATATTTGCTGGGATAATTCTTTTGTAGGAGAAATAATTAAACCTCTAAGAACTTGATCTTTTTTCTTTGATTTATTGTCTTTGCTTTCAACTGTAGTTTTATCTGATTTACCTCTAACATTAATAATCTTTTGAATTAACGGAATTAAGAATGCAAGAGTCTTACCAGAACCAGTTGGTGCACATGCAATTAAATCACGATCAAAAAGAGCGCATGGTATAGCTTCACATTGAATTGGTGTTGGTTCTGTAAAATCGTTATGAATAAGATTATCAAGAAGATTTTTCGAAAATTTAAATCTAGACACTAAATCTTCAAAAGAAGCAATCGGTAATGGAATATCGTGACCAGAGACTTTAGTTTTATTTAATTCTCGAAGCTTTATTGCAGCTTCCTTCGTTGTGACTTTCACTATATGGTCATAATTGTTTAAATCATAACTCTCTGTATCTCCACCTTCCTCGTTTTCACTCTCAGCATCATTATTAGCCTTTTCAGCATTTTTAATTGCCTTTTGTTGTCTATTATGAAAGAAGTCTAATTCTTTTTCCACTATTTTTTCACTAATAAAATCATCTTTTTTCTCTTTGACTTTTGAGTTAACTGAATTTAAATAATCTGCCTCAAATCCCTTTGATTGCCTCACGGATGCACCTCTACTCAACAATCTAAAGATGTCCATTTTGTGCTTCCTATCTTACTAGAGAAACCTCGTAAGTAACAGCTACAAAAAAGTTACATTTTTAAATTTTTTTTCAGTTTATAATTATATGCGTGCGCCACATCTGAGGTGGCGCATGTTTTGAAAATTTTCACTTTTTAAAATGGACGAAAACAATTTTTAAGTGATTTAATCAAATAACAGAAGGAAACTAATAGCAATGTACAGTCTTTCTTTCTCTTCAAGAGGAAGTTTCAAACTTATAACACCACTAAGAATTTCAAGGAATGTTGTTTATGTGCGTGGACAACGTGTTCAAGGTTTAGTGCGTGATCCAGAAGAAGTTCTTTCAAATGAAGGAATCAAATATGCGGTTACTGAAGAAAATGTCAGTGCATTAAAATCATATCTTTCAAATGTCAATCCAAATATTCAGATTTCTAATGAACTTCTTCTTCAAGTTCTTACTCATAAATCATTTGCCCATGGTATTAAACCTTATAATGCTCGTTTATCTTACTTAGGTGAACAATTACTTCAACTTGTTGCATCTAAAAGCATCCTTCAAAATACAAATAACGCATTCTCTGTTGGAGGAAAAAACTTTGATGCAGTTGGATCATTAGCACATAGACTTATTTGGTCTGATAAGTTTTTAGCAGATTTTGCTGCTTCAAAAGGTATTGATAAAGTGTTCTTTTGTAGAAAAGCACTTCCAGGTGGAGAACAGAGGTTAGAATACAAACCAAAGAAAGTTTTCAGCTCTATTACTTCTGGTCTAATTGGTGCTATTGCTGCTACACATGGTAAAAGTACTGCTGAAGAGTTTATTCAATCAGAAATTATTCCTGCATATGAAAAATAATTATTAAATAATAATCACACTACAGTTTATTTAAGAAAATTTTTAATTGAACTTAATGTTTTAAAGAAAATAAAAAGAAATAAAGAAAAGTAGCAGATAAAGTCCGAGAAGTAAGGAGTCATTAATTCAATAAAAAATGATCAATTAACAACGAAAGTTCAATCTGTACATAGATGTGGATTTCTTTTTTTTATACAAGAATAAAAGCCGCTCGTTTGAACTACGAATATATCCAATCATATTTATTTTATCCTTGCTTCTCAAAATTGCGTTATCTCCCTTTTCTTGTTTCCTTCTTATTATTTTTTAGCTCAGCTTTAGTTATTGTTTATAAATTTCCACTGTTTTGCTCTTTTTATTTTTCTCTCTTGTTTATCATTATGTACTTAGAAACATTTTAATTTTATATAATACACATTATTATGACAATGTTAGATGATGCAACGCCTTTAAATATATAATGATAATAGTATTATTGTTATATTTTTAGAGATATATTGGTTTTGTTATTCTTTTTATATTTTTCATTTTCCGAGATTTTTTTAAAACCGAAAATTTCGGCTGAGGATTAATCCATATATAAATGCGAAGCTTTGTCATCAAATACTTCTTTGATGATATAAAATAAGCATCATCTTCCTTTTCAAATTGATTTGTTATTTCAAAATATATCAACAATGAACTTTATCAAAAAGCTTGCTTTTGGTCCAGATCCGAAAACAGAAGTCCCAAAAATTTTACAAGTTTCAGAATCTAAACGTTTTAGCTGTGAATCTTCAGATTGCTATACAAATTATTCAAGTTCTTGCTTTAAATTGAAGCCAGATGCAGCTCATGCACCATTATGGGAATCTGCATCTGCAGCAGATGTACATTTTTTAGTTGCAACCAGTAAAAGTGATTGGGGTCATGATGCATTTAACGATGATCAATCAAATGAATCGATCCTTCCAACTATTTCTAAACTATGTGAGAAAGTTGGTAAAGAAACTGATTTAAAAATAACTTCTAATGTTTCAAATACTGGTTTTGATTTTAGTAGTCCGAAATACGGTGATTATGCTGAAAATAAAATTGTTGATATTTTTATTTTACCTTGGTTTGTATGGATTAAAGGTGTCAATGCTAAAAATGCTGAAAAAGTATTCAAAGTTATCACCGAGGTGGTTCAGCTTGGTAAGAATGATTCAAAAGGTAAAGAAGGGAAGATTTTGATGAAAAAGATGTCAGTTGAAGGTGTTACGGTAGAAAAAGATAATAACGGATCTTATATTTTATTGTGTTCTCATAAGACTAGAGATAAAAAATGTGGACAAACTGCCCCATTAATGAAAAAAGAGTTTGAAGCACACCTTCAAGAAAGAGGATTATATAGAGATCCTAGTGATAAAAGACCGGATGGGTGTCAAATTATGTTTATCAATCATGTTGGAGGTCATAAATTTGCTGCTAATGTATTAATTTACAGAAAACATGGAGAATTTGTTTGGTTTGCTAGATGTACACCAACTAATGTCAAATTCTTAGTTGATGAAACAATTATTCAAGGTAAAGTTTATCCTGATAATATTAGAGCATGTAAGAAATTTGAATCGATACAATGGTGAAGAGTCTATATTAAATATTTTAAAAATGAGTTGGTAAAATGATTACAATATATTTTATATTCAAAAAAATCGGTGTATAAATATAATAAAAGTACATCTAATATTCTCATTTTATCTATAATTCATCCTTTTCAAGAGGTTTAGATTCAATTTTCTGTTCCTCAGCCTCAGATCTTGATGTCCTAAGAGCATCAGCTTCTTCCCAGGTAATCCAACTTTCGTCGGTGTAAAAACTATTGACTAAATTTAGAATATTTAATTTCATTGATGCTAAGTCTTTAGTTTTTGCATCAACTGTCTTTTCTTCTAACATCTTAGAATATTTAGCAATTTCACCTTCAAAATATGGTAAATTGTTAGAAAGTAATTGATTAGTCATCAAAGCATAATACTTAACTTCCTCTTTAAAAATAGAATCATCAACTTTCTTCAATTCTTCAATGAAAATAGTAACGTAATCTCTTCTATCAATTGCATTCATACCAACAAGTTTCTTTAAAGAATCTTTCATTTCAGGAATGATACCTGCTTCAACATCTAATTGACCATTTAAACCTCTACGAAGACCAGCTTTTTCATTAACATATTTAACTAATTCAGAAGCAGAGATTGGACCTTCAATGACATCAAAAGAGGACAAATCTCCATCTGAAACATAAACAATAGATGGGAAACTAGTGATTCCAAACATATTTCTAGTCCAATCACTTGGTTCATCACCATTCTTTTTAACTTCAGCAATGACAACTTTTGAAAGTTCTTTATGAAATGCATGAGAAACACTTTCAAATTCTTTTTTAAGAGATTCACATTCTGGACAATCCTTTTCTTTAGTAAAAATAATCAAAGCACTTCTAAGTTTATTTTCAATCATCTTTTCAATATTTTCATCATGTAATTGAACAAGTTTTGAAGGAGCTCCAATTTTTTTACCTTTTTCTCCAATATGATTCATCATGAATTGAAGTAAAGTATCAGCTTCTCTAACACCTGAATATTCAATTGGTTCAGATAATGAATCTGCTTTGAAAAGTCTTAAATCAGGGAAACTTTGAATTGAATACCTTTCCATAACTGATTTATTTTCATCAGCATTAATTTCAACAATTTGAACACTTGGTTCTTCAATAAAAACTTCTGCTAATTTCTCCCATTCTGGTTCCATCTTTTTACAATGACTACACCATTCAGCAAAAAATTTAACAAATGATGTCTTTCCAGAATGTAAAACAACTTCATCGAAATTATTTTCATCAACAGTGATGACACCACTAGCAAAAACAGCAGTAGCACTCACCAACAAGGAAATAACAGGAAATCTCATTGACTTTTTAATTGAATACC
>JAJLVG010000418.1:483-15751 GCA_030564585.1 Martiniozyma abietophila
TATTTGAAACTTCATTTTTTAAATTTCGGAGTTTAGTTCAGTTCAGTTTACTTGATTGAATTTTTTATAAAAGTTATCACATGCTAATTCGTCATTTTATATACATATTATATCACAAAAATTTCAAATTTAATTTTAGATTATAACTTAACTTACAGTATCGTTTAACCTTTTACAAATTTACATTTTTGTACCACCTTCTTTTAGTTGACTATGAATATTTTGTTATTTTTTTTTAGATTTGGAATTGTTGATAATTTTTTTTTATAACTCGGCCGGATATTAACGTGTCACGTCGCTTAAAACGAACGGGAAAGTCGAGATGGTAAAAAGTTCATCCGGTATTGAAATTAAAGAATATAATTAAATAAAATAATCAGCTAATAAAAAATGAAATGAAAGTAAAATAATCACAGTCTGATGTTAAACTAGACACAGCTCATCGTTATATATACTATAACAACTAACTTAGTAATTAAAAAACCAATTTTATATGTAACTTTCAAAAGGAGGAATTCCGAGATATCATATATTCGATTCGTGGCACAAGAAAAAAAAAAAAAAAATCAAAAACTCTGCTACTCTAATTTAAATTTGAATAGGGTTTACCGCCAAGAAAACTACGAGACTATCAACAATCAATTCAAATTGATGACGAATTTCAAAAAAAAATTTTTTATCCCACACGTGCCGATTTGTTGTTATAATAATGAAAACAATTAATTATAGTGGGGGATTCGTAAAGTAAATTTTAAGTATATAGGGAAAAGATAAGAGAACATAATCAATCCTTAATTTATAAAGAACGATTGTGATTCAAATTTTTTTGTAAATATATATGAAACAAGTTAGTTGTTAATTTAATCTCTCATAACATACAGGTAACGCCGAAAAAGGCTCAAAAAAAAATCCTTTTTTTTTTTGTGAGGGGACCAGAATTAAAGCTTGGCAAGGTAAACTTGTTAACTAGAGACCCTGAGCTGATGTAGAACCTTGGCTAATTTTCTAATTTAAAAAGAGTTATTGTCATGAAATTGTCTTTATGAATTTTAAATTGTTCTGATATAGAGTAAATGATACACATATTACATGTTTGAATTATATAATTGAATTAAAATGTTCAAAGTTTTGTTATATAAATTACTATTGGTGTGGGTTAATTAATTTTAACGGGTGCGCATTTTCTTGGCTCCTCAAAAAAAACGCCATGATTTTAAATTTTATTAATAAATAACATCGTTTCCACTTTTTTTTTTAATCAATTGCTTCTTTATTTTCTTGGCCTTTTCTTTTTTACTTTAATTTGTCTTGGATTTAATCAAAACAACTATGTCAAAAATTATTCTTCAGACAGATTACAATAATAAACAATCACAACAACAACCAATTATATTCCCTGCTAATAATGTCGGTCAACCAGTTGGTTCTGGAAGTGTCTCGGATCCATTCCTTTCAAGAAATGATTCAACTCAAAGGCTTCCAAGCTTAAATCATGTTCTTCATAATATCAATTCATCAAACTCTTTATTACCACCAATGACAAAAACAGAGTTATTCCCTTCTTTAACTCCATTTAATACCCATCCATTAGGTTATGGTTTAGGTATGAGTAGTATAGGTATGAGCTTAAGTAATTCTGGTATGAATTCTACATCAACTTCAAATATAGGCTTGAATATGAATAACATGAACATGAATATGAATAATATGAATGGTATGAATATGAATAATATGAACATTAACAATTTAGGTTTGGGTATGGGTTTAGGTATGGGTATGACTAATCAACCACTATTCCCTCCATTAGCATCAAACCCTTCATTCATTTCAAATTCTAGTACATCATCCATATCTTCTATAGGTAACCATACAACTATATCTCCAACTTCATCTGTTTCAAATGACTCAATCAATAATTCATCTTCTTCATTATCATCATCATCATATTCAAATATTACTTCAAAAAATCCAAAATCAATAAGATCTTCTATTAGTTCTAAAAATAAATCTTCTCACCTTTCAAATTTCCCACCTTTAGTTCCATTAACTGAAGAATATAAACGTATATCTACAAATTCATCCGATAATCCAAGAAGGTATGTTTGTTTAACTTGTAGTAAAGGTTTTACAACATCTGGTCATTTAGCTAGACATAAAAGAATACATACAGGTGTTAAAGATCATTTATGTCCATATGAAGGATGTGAAGCAAAATTTTCAAGACAAGATAATTGTATGCAACATTATAAAACTCATTTAAAAGCTAAGAAAGGACGCAGAAATATAAAGCTTAATAATGTGTGAAAATTAATAATATTTAATTAATAAAGTGTTTTTCATATTATTTTACTCAGGAATATCATATTCACTTATAACTATTCTATACCCGACTTATACTGCTTTTATACAGATATATCATATATATACCATTAAATTTAATATCTCGTTTTATTAAAACTTTATATAGTAAATAATAGGAATAATAATTACAATAATAAAGCTTTCTTGTATTATTAATAGACCCTTTTATTATTGACTAATAATCAAAAGTGATATATTAAATAAATTAAAGTGAACAGATACCACGTGAAAAGAATTTTATAGATTTGTGGGTAACTTCAGCCTGAATCAGTTAAAATCTCCCCATTATTGTTGTGTTATTTTATTATTTTCTCTCTAGTGGTTCGATTCTTCCGCATTTAAAAATGCCCGTGAAAAAGCAACGAAATTTTTCAACTGATCTGAAAACAACTTCTTTCCTTCTTGTTTCTTTTTTAACTGAACTTTTCCATATTTAAAGGAAATAAATATAATATTGGTTAATATATAGCAAGATGTCATCTGAATCCAAATCTGTTCTTGACCCTTCTCTTCCAGTTAGGGTTCAAATGGAACGTTTAATTCGTCAAAAACAAGCAGAAATTACTGCTGGATTAGAAACTTTAGAAACAAAAAAATTCTTTGCAGATGAATGGGAAAGACCAAATAATGGTGGAGGTGGCCGTTCTATGGTCCTTGCAGATGGATCAACATTTGAAAAGGCAGGTGTCAATATTTCTGTCGTTCGTGGAGATTTACCACCTGGTGCAATTGAAAGAATGAAAGCTGATCATAAAGATATTCAAACTAAGGATGATGGTAC
Source organism: Martiniozyma abietophila (assembly GCA_030564585.1). Classification (NCBI taxonomy): domain Eukaryota; kingdom Fungi; phylum Ascomycota; class Pichiomycetes; order Pichiales; family Pichiaceae; genus Martiniozyma; species Martiniozyma abietophila. The sequence continues at coordinate 3,626 of JAJLVG010000418.1, forward strand.
TGTTAGATTTTTTGCTTGTGGTCTTAGTATGGTTATTCACCCTTGGAATCCACATGCTCCAACAATGCATTTAAATTATCGTTATTTTGAAATTATTAATCCTGATGATTCAACTCAAACTTGGTGGTTTGGTGGTGGAGCTGATTTAACACCAAGTTATTTATATGAAGAAGATGCAGTTCATTTTCATCAAGCTCATAAAGATGCACTTGATCCATTTGGTGATGAACTTTACCCAGAATTTAAAGAATGGTGTGATAAATATTTTTATATTACTCATAGAGGTGAAACTAGAGGTGTTGGTGGTATCTTTTATGATGATTTTAATAAATTACCACCTCAAAAATGTTTAGAAATGGCAGAAAGTTGTTTCAATGCAATGTTACCATCATACGTTCCACTTGTTGCTAAACATAAAGATCAAGAATTTACTACAGAAGAAAAAGAATGGCAACAAATTAGAAGAGGTAGATATGTTGAATTTAATTTAGTTTATGATAGAGGTACAAAATTTGGTCTTCAAACTCCAGGTTCTCGTATTGAAAGTATTTTAATGTCAATGCCAAAAACTGCTACTTGGTTATATAACCATGAACCAACAACAGGATCTAGAGAAGCTAAATTGTTAGAAGTGACTAGAAATCCTAAGAAATGGATCTAATAGCGGGTTATCATTTCATCTGTATATAGAATATTTATGAATACTAGTAATAACGAAACTTGTGTAATGTTTTAATTAATGAAATTTATGTTATATGTTATCAATCAGTTGTTATAAGATTGTGTACTTTGGTTTCCTCCTGTCAAACTGAAAACACTCACACTGCATTAAAAATGATTACATACACAAACTCTCACGACACATCAATTTTTTATTTATATTTATTTTATGATTAATTTAATAAAATATACGAGTTTTTTTGAAAAGTAACACAAGTCTGAAACAACACCTAAACACACAAAAAATCAAATACATAAGTTTCCATTTGAGTACAAATTTATTGTTTAGTTTAGATTTACAAAATTTTTAACAACTCAGTACTAGTTTGACTTGTTCTTTAATATAAAAAAGTCACCCCTTACTTTTTATAAAGCACAGTTATGACAACTCCACCAAAGCTGACACCACAAGATACTCAATCTTGTAGGACGAGGTCAAGATCATCAACAATTGGTACAGAGTCTGTAAGTACAAAACCAAAACTATCAGCTATTTCCACACAATCACAGACTCCTGTTCGAAATCAAATATTATCACCCGGATCAGCAACTACAAGTTCTAAACATCATCGAACTAATAGTACACATTCCAGGACTAAATCTATTTTAGAAAGTCAAACTTCTAAAGACTCGAAAGATTTTAACATAGATCATATAATTCATGAAGAAGTAAAAGATATTCCAAAGTTTAAATCACCTTTGAAAGCAAGTAGTAGTATTAGTGAAAATAAATTAAGTACTATTCAATTATCTAATGATATAATTGATTCAAATTTAGATGATATTGGATATTGGGATAATTTGAAAAAAAGGTTTCCAAATTTTGGTATCACGCTAACATCTATTCTCTCATGGTATATATTTTCAATGAGTATTTCACTTTACAACAAATGGATGTTTTCAAGTGATAAATTAGATTTTAGTTTTCCAATTTTAATTACTTCGTTACATCAACTAATTTTAACTATCCTATGTATAATTACATTGATTTTCTTTCCAAGTTTTAGATTAAATCATTCATATCATAGGATATCATCAAAACCAATCGTTATATTAGAAGGTGATGATGATAGCACTGAAAATGAACATAAAGATGAAGATGAAGATGAACTAGTATTCAAAGAAAAGTTAACATATTTAATGGATGCGAAGGAATATATCTTTAAGATTTTTCCTTGTTCATTTGCATCAGCTTGTGATATTGGACTTGGAAATACTGCAATACGATTTGTTACCTTGAGTATTTATACAATGGTTAAAACATCATCTTTAATATTTGTATTATTTTGGGGTGTCATATTTAGGCTTGAAAAGCTCACAACAAGAATTATAACAATTGTTTTTATAATGTCATTTGGTGTTGCATTAATGGTTTGGGGTCAAAATGATATGTCATCAGATATCACTTCAAACGCATCTACGGTTAATTCTTCAAATTCGGGGCCAACAACTAATGAAATTGATGATAAAGCTAATCAATTTCTTCAATACGCAAATAAAGATGGAGTTAAATTAATGAAAAGGGTTTATTCATTTTTATCAAAGCGTAAAACTGAAAATAATTATAGCCATTTAATTGCAATTGGTGTTATTTTAGTTTTTGGTTCAGCATGTATGTCAGGATTGAGATGGGCTTTGACACAAATATTACTTAAACGTAATAAAAGAACTAAAAATCCAGTTTTAACAATGTTATATATTTCACCAGGAATGTGTATTATATTACTAATATTTGGATTAATATTTGAAGGGGGTGAAAGGTTTTGGAATGCACCTATATGGGAATCAAAAGGAACCATAATAACAATAATATATATTTTAATTCCTGGATTTATGGCTTTTTTTATGACAATTTCAGAATATGTTTTGTTACAATATGCATCATTGTTAACACTTTCTATTGCTGGTATTTTTAAAGAATTGTTAACTATATTTTTGAGTTGGTTGGTGTATGGTGATACTTTATCATTGATAAATTTAATTGGTTTAGCTATTACTTTTGCTGATATAATTTGGTATAATATGTACAGATTTGAGGAAGGTAATTTGAATACACAGACAAAAGAAATGAAAGATGAATACGAAACGGATGATCCTTTTGTTGATATTGAAATGAACAATTTTCAAAGACCATCCACTTGATGGTTTTTTTGTAATAGAATTATTTATTCAAGGAAATACTCGTTTCTTTTTTATCTTCAAAAATAATATATTAAGAAAATACCGATAGCTGTAGGTGTCATCTTACCTATATATGAACATATATTATTAATATTAATTCACTGCGATATTTTGTAGAGGGAGAAAGAGAAACAAGAAAAAAAAAGAAAAACACGCCAAACCAACCCACCCACAAAATTTTGAGTAACTAGTTAAAAGATAAGTACATTTGTCATTCATATATATATAGCTATGGTAGCTGGAAAGTCTCGCCATATGTTTCGAGCTATTGCAACACGAATGTCCAGTGGGAAAGAAACAAAAGGTGAGAAATATGAGGTTGATAATGATCCTATTCAAACCAATGAACAGTCTGAAGAACATAATACAAAGGAAGTTAAAGATAAAAGTCAAGAACAGTATCCAGACGAAGAACAATATCGAGAAAAGGTTGATACTGCTAATACTAAAAGAAGATTATTTCTGAAAAGGAACATTGAAACTGTTACACCATCAAATACTACAAAGGTATCAAAAACAATGATGAGTAAATCACAAAAGTTTCGCAATGTACTGTCAAACACAACTAATACCGCATATCAACGTAAACCTTCAACTGCAGAATCATGTTCAACTGAAAATGAAACTACAAATACATCCGATTTGAACTCCAGTAGTAAATCAGAGGCTGTTATCATTAGAAACGATAATACTCAAGATCTAGATGTATATGATTATAAAACATTTTGCTCAAAACACCCACTAAGGCTAAGTAAAGTCAAGGCGTTTGAGCAATCCGAGATCACTTCGAAGATGTATTTTCAAAAATTCAACGATGACTTATCAATACCCGATGTTGAAATTGTAAGGAAAGAAAATCAAAATTGGTATAAAATGAATCCGAATTCTTTAGTTGACGAATTGGGGAATGACGACATATTGATTCAAATTCCAGGAATGTCAAAGGAAGAAACTCATGATCTTTTCAAACCTCACGCCGTTGATTCAGTGTTGAGTGATTCATTTTCATCACCATTAAAACAAAATGAGGCGTGGAATTCATCAGTTGATAGAAGGTTACAGATCATGCGCAATTCTTTGAAGCCAATATCACAACAAGATATGGTCTTGAGCAGGCTGCAAAGTTCTACACTACCAAAAGTATTTCAACTGTCTTCAGATTTTCTCAATAGACTTGACTTACAAGAGTTAGAATGTTGGGAATTAATGAATGCGGAGTTTGAAACAGAACTTGCTGATTTGCAAAGTGAAATAACCAAAGAACGCATCCAAGAAAACAGTCTTACCAAGTTTGAAGGTGGTCAAACTCTGGTAGATACGCCTTATGATCATGTCTATCAAAATCCAAACAAAGCTGAGCTTGGTCGAATGGTTTCTGCAGAAGTCCGCCGCAATGTTAAAAGTTTGTTAATACCTAGTATGTCCTCTATGCGACTCTTATGAAACCTATGTCATATTTTTTTTTTATATAAATGCTTTAACATCTTCTGAAACACACCACAAATATCAAATTTAAATTCAATATGTATAATTAGTGTAATACGATCTCTACCTTTTAGGAGGCTGGCGCTCTTTTTCTGTGACTTCAGTGTCGCGCAGTATTCTTTGAAGGCGAGAGAGAAAAATAAAATGAACTCTATATCCGAGCAATGGAACTTAGTTGATAAGTAGATACACAATTATGAACGTGTTGAAGTTACAGGTATGTCTACGATTACAATTCGCAACTTTGAAAGTAAAATTAGAATATTGTTTTGTTCCAATTGGAATTTAGGTTTCTTTTTAACAACCTTTCATCACTTGATTTTATATTATGTTGAATCTTATGAATGATTACTAACAAATGAACATTACTTCTAAAGAAGCGATTCCCAATTCTTGATCAGGGTGAGCTATTTCAGCTTATTGAAGATTTTAGAACTGTAGACCTCAACGAATCTGGTTGGATTGATAAAAAGGATGCTATCGAAAACGTCTCTAAAACTGGTAAAGCTTCGTATGATGAAGTCAGAGAAGCACTTAAGTCAGTTTCAGTTGATGCTTCAGGCCATATTGAACTAGAAGATTATGTTGAATTGAATGCAAAAGTGAAACAATTGAAGTCAGAATGTTCTAATAATGGGTCTAATAATGGTTCATCATCAGTTATTACTTCTTCTGCGATGGCAGGTTCACCATCAGGTGAAACATTCACTAGAAACAAAGCAAAAGTTGTCATTGGTAATTCAGGTGGTAGAACCATTCACACGATTGATGATGAAGAAAGAGTTGAATTTACTAGGCATATCAATTCTGTTTTAGCAGGTGATCAGCTCGTCGATGAGAGATTACCATTTTCGTTGGAAAGTTTTGAATTATTTGATGAATGTAATGATGGTCTTGTTTTATCTGCGTTGATCAATGATTCAGTTCCAGATACTATTGATACAAGAGTTTTGAATTTACCAAAAGGTGGTAAACCTTTAAACAACTTCAAATTGTTGGAAAATGCTAATATAGTTTTAAATTCAGCTAAAGCAATTGGTTGTGTTGTTGTCAATGTTCACTCTGAAGATATTACCAGTGGTAAGGAGCACTTAATCTTAGGTCTTATATGGCAAATCATTAGAAGAGGTCTTTTAGCTAAAATTGATATCAAACTACATCCTGAATTGTATAGATTACTTGAAGATGATGAAACTTTGGAACAATTTCTTAGACTTCCACCTGAGAAAATTTTGTTAAGATGGTTTAATTACCATCTTAATGCAGCAGGCTGGAATAGACGAGTCAAAAACTTTTCTCAAGATGTTCAAGATGGTGAGAATTATACAATTTTATTGAATCAATTAAAACCAGATGAATGTTCAACCGCACCTTTACAAACTTCTGATTTGTTAACGAGAGCAGAACAAGTTTTACAAAATGCTGATAGAATTGGATGCAGAAAATATTTAACCCCAAAAGCCCTTGTTGCTGGAAATCCTAAGTTAAATTTAGCATTTGTTGCACATTTATTCAATACACACCCAGGTTTAGAACCAATTGCTGAGGAAGAAAAACCAGATATCGAAGAATTCGATGCTGAAGGTGAACGAGAGGCAAGAGTTTTTACTTTATGGTTGAATTCTCTTGATGTTGATCCACCTGTTGTTTCTCTTTTTGAAGATTTGAAAGATGGTACTATTCTTCTTGAAGCATTTGAAAAGGTTATGCCAGGATCTGTTAATCAAAGGCATGTTAATAAAAAGCCTTCTAATGGTAACGAAATAATGAGATTCAAAGCTTTAGAAAATACTAATTACTGTGTTGATATTGGTAAAGCTAATAGATTTTCACTTGTTGGAATTGAAGGTTCTGATATTACTGATGGTAATAAAATGTTAACTTTAGGTTTAGTTTGGCAATTAATGAAAAGAAATATCAATAATACTCTTTCATCTTTATCTGTCAATGGTAAAGAAGTTTCAGATCAAGATATTCTTAAATGGGCTAATTCGATGGCTTCTAAAGGCGGTAAAACTACAAGTATAAGATCCTTTAAAGATCCTTCATTATCAACTGGTCTTTTTCTTTTGGACGTTTTGCACGGTATTAAGCCTGGTTATGTCGATTATGATATTGTTGCTTCTGGAAAAACTGAAGAGGAAATTTATGGGAATGCTAGATTGGCAATTTCAATTGCAAGAAAACTTGGTGCTTTGATTTGGCTTGTTCCAGAAGATATAAATGAAGTTAGATCCAGATTAATATTGACTTTCGTCGGATCTTTGATGTCTTTGAACTTATAAACATTATGGAATCATATTAAACTGATTCGGTTTTTGTATCTTTTTTGTATCTCATTTCTTTTGTCCTTGATTTACCTTTTTTTATGATAATTCGTTTACTAATAATGTAGAGAAGATAAAGTTTTATTATCTTTCAAATGTTACGGGGTGGGGCTGGTGAAAGGGAGAGATGATCGTCGTTTAATTTTTCACTATATTTTATTCTTTATTAATGCTATTGAAAAATATATGTACACACATACACACAAATTTAAGATACAACTAAAAGTAATTTCGAGTATCAATAATTTGATCTTTTAACTTTTCATCCCATTCTTTTCTAATAGTTTCAAAATAAGAAAAAACATCTTCTTTACCAGTTGGATCAACTTCCTCATTTTTTAAATATTCTTCACCTTTCCAATTAGTAGCACTACCATATTTTAATTTTTGAAGGTCAATTTTTGGATCAGCATTTAATGCAACAAAGAGTGGAGAATTAGCAGCATTCCAACCTGAAATGTTATGGAATGGAGATCCTAAAAATCTAGCAACATAAAAAAGGAATAACATTCCATAATATGTAAATGGATTTAAAAATCCAAAGAATGAAAATGATGTAAAAATACCAGGATGGGTAAGATATTGTGTGACACCTTCTTTTTTGAGGCTTTCATAAGTAGCTAAATGAAGTAAGTCGACTAAACGCTTTGAACCTTCATAAGAATCTGGACTTTTTAACAATTGTAAATCATTCATTGATAAATAATTTGGTTTTGACATTACAGAAGAAATCCAAAGTACTCTTGCATCTAAAGAATTTTTGAATAGTCCTTCAGATACTAATTTTTTTATAAAATAATAAGGACCAAAAACATTTGCTTGAAAAACTAAGCCTAACCCATCTTTAGATTTGACACCAACTTTCTGAATCTTATAAGAAGGATAAGTGACACCTTTTATTGGATTTGTGGTACATTCCCATGTAGCAGCTAGCCAATCAATCCCTTCGTAAACACCTTGAACAGCATTTATAAAAACATAGTCAATTGATTGATGATTTTTTTTCAGTTCGTAAACAGAATTCAAAATTGAAACCATATTTGAAAAATCGATCAAGCAATAATCAAAATCTAATATTCCAGTTCTCTTACATAGTATTTTATCACTTTCAGCATATTCTTTTAAAGATTGAATTGTAGATTTGGCATTTGATAATGTACGAGAAGTAACAATAATTGTTAATCTAGTAGTTGATGGTAATTGATGAAGTAAACGTTTACATATATTTGTTCCCAAATTCCCTGATGTTCCTGTAACGATAGCAGTTTTATGTTCCTTAGAAGATAAAGTTGACATGACAATGATAATCTAATTATATTTATACTTTGCCAAGTTTTTGATCTATACGTGATATGTTAAATATAATTATAATATACTTTTTGTTGGTTTTGAAGGGTGTGTGTGTTAAAAATGATGAAATGCGGAACGAGAGATTTTAACGCTTCAATTATTCGTTTATTAAAAAAAAATGCATTAGATTAATACCTTGTAATTTTGGGTATTATATACTACTACAGGTCATTTATCGATTATGAATGACTTTGTTTCATAGAGGAGAGACTTTATATGGTATTAAACTTAATTTTTAATTAATTTCTGTATCTATTTGTTTAAAAGTTTTGGTAAATGGTATAAATACATGGTTTTCTTTTATAGTAATATTGAATTAGTAAGGGATTGGTATATTATTAATAATTTTATGTCAGTCAGTCAGTTTAATAAAGGTAAAGTTCATTAATTAACTTATTTTGGTGGTAGATGAGAAATGAGCAAAATTCTGATTGAAATTTTCAGAATTTATTGAAAGTAAAAATAAATATCAAAATTTACTACCCTTACCAAACCGGCTTCAAATTGAAGGGGGACTTGAACACGTTTTTAAAGATGATACTAAAACTTTGAATTCAATATATTCATAATTGAAATTTATAAATTCTGTTGTTTGCTCCTTTAATCAGACATATATATATATTTTGTATAAATAATAATTATTTGACTGCTACAAGTTATTATATTGTGTGTTTCAAAATTTTTCAATCTTATTGTTTCATATAATAACATGAAGCATAACTAAAATTTTAAAAATTCGTGAAAATTCAATATTTTGTTATAGATCTGTTTCAGATTTAATAAAAACTGAAACAAGACAAAGGGATTCAATTAAAATAGCCCTAGTTTTGTGATTTAGTGATGATGCATGGCATGGCACAAATTTTATATTTATATATAATATATTTAATAATTAAGTAAAAATTGAACTAAATTATAAAAAGAGAATCATTGCCATTTTAATATATAATTATTAAATTTTGGATTTACTTCTAAATATATCAAATTTCAAGATTTAAAAACTATCTTCATAAAGAAGTTAAATATATTTTAAGTATTAAATCAAATGCAAAGAGAGAATTTTGTTTTTAATATTCGAGACTACAAAGTATTGTCAGTTATTGGTCAAGGGGCTTATGGTGTTGTTGCAATTGGTCAAAAGTTAGGATCAAGTAAATATGTTGCTATTAAAAAGATTGAACCATTTAAAAGAGATTTATTTTGTCTTCGAACTTTAAGAGAAGTTAAATTTTTAAAACATTTCAATCATCCAAATATTATAAGTATTTTAGATATTCAAAAGCCTGATTCATTTGAATCATTTTCAGAAGTTTATATTGTTCAAGAATATATGGATGCTGATTTACATTCTGTTATAAGAACTCATCAATTGAGTGATAAACATATGATTTATATGTTATATCAATTATTAAAAGGAGTTAAATATTTACATAGTTGTGGAGTAATTCATAGAGATCTTAAACCTGCAAATATATTAGTAAATGAAAAATGTGATTTAAAAATTTGTGATTTTGGTTTAGCTAGACTTGAAAATGATTTAGAAAATGATAAAAATACATTTTTAACAGAATATGTTGCAACTAGATGGTATAGAGCACCAGAAATTATGTTATCACTTTCACAATATTCAAAAGCAATTGATATTTGGTCAGTTGGTTGTATACTTGGAGAAATGATATTAAGAGAACCAATGTTTCCAGGTAAAGATTATAGGCATCAATTATTATTAATATTTGAAGTTTTAGGTACGCCCATTGGGGAAGATTTAGAATCAATTAAACTTGAAAGAGCTCGTGAATATATTAAAACACATACAACAATGCAAAGAAAAATTCCAATGAAAAAAATATTTAGAAATGCTAATCCATTAGCTGTTGATTTCATTGAAAAGACATTAACATTTAATCCAAGTAAACGTTTAACAGTTGAAGAATGTTTAGATCATCCTTATGTTTCAGAATTTCGTGATATTTCAACTGAAACAAATGCTGAACATATTCCAACAGATTTTTTCTTTTTCGATGAATTTAAAGAACAACTTGAAATGATTGATTTTAAGAGAATGTTATATGCTGAAGTGATCACCCTTTAATCATTAAATTTATATTGATAAATTTTCTATTGTTTTATCATGTTTATAATGATGGTTCCCTTTCGTCTTGTCTTATTTCTTTTATTTTTTCAATTTTACATTTTTTACGTCGTAGACTTAAAAATTTGAATGTTTTTTTCAATGTAACATAACAAACACATTATTAACATTAAATTTTATATAACTATAATAGAGTAGCATATTTTTTTCTTTTTGATATACTTTTATACTCAAATGATATACTAAAACCATCTCTTTATTGTATTTGAAAAGGTCATTTCCCCATATGAGCGGGAAATAATCATCTCGCGAATCGGAGATAATCACAATATTCTCAATTTTATATAAAATTATAAATATTCAATTCAAATAGTTTTTACAAAGATAGTTTTTAATATTATAAATCAATTTACCTTATCAGTTATTTAAATAACTAAAAGTACTCATTATTTTACCAAAGGACATGAAAATGCATAATTTATTAAACATTTCAAGAAAGCAACGTCGAGCTTTAACTATCGTTTTGGGATTATTTATTGTTTGTACATTTATTTTTATTACAACATCAAGTTCAACATCAATTTCATCAAATATTAATAATCATAATGATGATTCATATTCAAATAATGTTAAAAATTCTAAATCTTCACTTCAAAATTTATCAAAATCTAAAAATGATTTAAATCAAAATATAAATAATGATCAAAATAAAATTAATGATAAAAAGCAAAGGTTTAATGTTGATCTTAGTTTAAGTGAACATAATGAACAAAAGAAATTTGAAGCAGATGTTGCAAAGAATACTGGATCAAAAGTTGGAAATGAAAGAAAATTAAAAGAATTAGAAAGTCAAAAAGAATTATATCCAAATGATAAACCAAAAGTTGATGTTGATATTACTCAAATTGGTGCACATGATGATAGAAAAGGTAAAGCTATTGAAAAAAAAGTTCAAGAACTTAAAAATGAAAAAAATGAAAAAGCATTTTATGATGGTACTTTACATGTAGATTATAGTTCAGATTCAACAAATAATAACAATTTGAAACCAGATACAAATGTTAAAAATGATAAAATTTTATCAGATAATCATTTGAAGAATGATAAAATTTCAAAGGGTTTACAAGATGGAAAAATTAAAGAAGGAAACGATGATGAATCTACTAAAGAATTTGATGTTGTTAAAGAATACCATTCAATTCTTAATATGTCGCCTGTTATTATATTTTCTAAAAGTTATTGTCCATATTCAAAAAGATTAAAGACATTATTGAAAGAAAAGTATGTTATATTTCCTGAACCAATCATTATCGAATTAGATATCCATGAAAATGGAGCTGAATTACAAGAATATATTGGTAAACAAACAGGTAGAAAGACTGTTCCTAATTTAATGGTTAAGGGATCAAGTCGTGGAGGGTGTGATGAGATTACTAAATTACATGAAGATGAGTTATTACTTAGTAGTTTGAACCAGTGGGGTGAAAAAGATATAAGAGTCGAACAGACTATTTAATGTTATGATATTCATCTTTTATTTCTTCAAACCATCATAATTATGTATAAGGTGTAATCCTGTTTTAAGAAAATATAATATCAATAATAATATAAATAATTAAGTAAAAAAAAGGATATAAATTCTAACAAGCTGTGATTGCTTAGATTCATATATCAGTCGAAGTGGAAATGACATTTCACTCAAATGTATGAGCTTATTAATAACTAAAGCAATTAGATTGTTTTATCAGTTTAACCAGTTTGATGTACGGATGTTCTCATTCCATTAAAATTATACGCTTTTTTTTTTGAAAGATTCTTTAAAAAGGAAGAAAGGAATCAATTCATTCATTTATTAGTGATTATAAGTAGAAGTAAAAATAGAAAGGTCGGGTGTATTTGATCATTCAATATATAATAAATACAATCATTGAACAATACATTATAACAAATTTAACAAAAGATAGTTAGACT
>JAJLVG010000420.1:0-15388 GCA_030564585.1 Martiniozyma abietophila
TTGGGCCACACAGCAAAAGTATAAAAAGGGGCGATTGCGCCACCCAATTTCTTTTCCTGGTTGGTGTATTAAGTGGCAAACAAACAAATATGCAAATCTTCGTCAAGACACTTACAGGAAAAACTATTACATTAGAAGTTGAATTTTCTGATACTATTGACAATGTCAAACAAAAGATTCAAGACAAGGAAGGCATTCCACCTGACCAACAAAGATTAATTTTTGCTGGTAAGCAATTAGAAGATGGTAGAACATTATCAGACTACAACATTCAAAAGGAATCAACGTTGCATTTGGTTTTGAGATTAAGAGGTGGTATGCAAATTTTTGTGAAAACACTTACAGGTAAAACTATTACATTAGAAGTTGAATCTTCTGATACTATTGACAATGTCAAACAAAAGATTCAAGACAAGGAAGGTATTCCACCCGACCAACAAAGATTAATTTTTGCTGGTAAGCAATTAGAAGATGGTAGAACATTATCAGACTACAACATTCAAAAGGAATCAACATTGCATTTGGTTTTGAGATTAAGAGGTGGTATGCAAATTTTTGTGAAAACACTTACAGGTAAAACTATTACATTAGAAGTTGAATCTTCTGATACTATTGACAATGTCAAACAAAAGATTCAAGACAAGGAAGGCATTCCACCTGACCAACAAAGATTAATTTTTGCTGGTAAGCAATTAGAAGATGGTAGAACATTATCAGACTACAACATTCAAAAGGAATCAACGTTGCATTTGGTTTTGAGATTAAGAGGTGGTATGTAAATTCAAATCAAATCAATTTTTGATTGTTCTGTTTTTAAATATTAAAAGGTGCGTGCTATGTATATGGAATGGTACGTTCTTTTATTTTGGAAACTATATAATCTTTTATAACATTTATCGTTTTTGTCCTCCTTCAACAGAGTTCCTTTTGCGCTTAATAACTAAAATAAACCTACATTATCATCCCCTGTAGAATAGTGTCAACCTCTTTACTTATCACACTATTGTTTTCATTTTTGAACTCAGAAAGCACTTTCACACAATGATTTATTTTGGCACCGTCTAAAATCTGACTGGCAAATAAAAGCTTGGTAACCCTTACAAATGGAATAATAACACTTTGCAATTCATCATCATCAATTACTGAAATAGAAAGTTTTAGCCACAACTCCCAGACCTGGTCATCATAATTTTGATAGACATTTTTGTTAGCTGATACTGATGTTTCAGTGATACCATCACCATATAATAGAATCACCACACGACGAAACAAATTGATGACGCCAAGTTTGTATTTATGCTTTTTGTCATTTGATTTAATTGAATTGATATCAGTTTTATCAACATAAAGGGATAGCTCTTTAATAAAATATTCTAAAACACTTTTATTGATATGATTTGGCGATAAAGAAGAAATTAAGTTATTTAATAACTCTTGTTTATACTCAATTTCTTTCAGATCGAGCCCTTCGGCATCATTCACGTTTGAATCTTCATCTAAATCCATCTCGGAGTCTGAATCATTACTCTCCAGGCGAAAAAGGGTAGCCATCAGATCCATATACTCTTCATAAAGATTTTGATTTTCGGGATGAGCCGATAGAAATTGACCAAAAGCAATAATACTGAATTTCCTATATGTTCTATTTTGACGCTTGGCTTCGGTAACAACTCTGTGTTCCACTTTTGAAAATAAGGCATCATTTTTTTCTAAAAAAGTACCTGAATTTTTAGCTAATAACACTAAAGAATCGAGCAATTTTTCTTTACCAGCATAAGATCTACCTTCTAATGATTTTAAAACAATTTCATACAATTCTTTCAAGTGATCAGGATTGATTTCTGTTATTTTACTACCTAGTTTTTCAACTATTTCAATAACTGAATAGGCAATTGATTTTCTAAGCTTGAGATTTGTTGATTCAATATTTAGTTTAATCAAATCGACAATCTCAATAAAATACAATTTTATCGAAGTAATACTAGAACTAGTCGCATCAGCCCAAACCCTACCAAATTGTGAAGCAATATCCTTATTCAGGTCGTGTTTACCAATAAATGTTAACGGGAGGAAAGCACTTGCAACTGATTGAAATCTATCATTTGAATAGTTAAATATGCTTGCACAAACTGAAGCTGCAATTTTTGGTAGTCTATCATCATCGTGTTCTGTTTTCCTTTCAAAATAATACTTATTGAGCTTTTTAGCTAATGACTTAACCTTTTTGATACTTGCAATTCTAATCGCATAACCACATGCCACCGAGTACGAGTTTGCAATAGTAAGGTTTCGATCTTTTAACTGTCCGGAAGCTATTTTTAAAAGTTCATCACCATAATCTTTAACAACAAAGAAATGCCTCACGATTAAGTCCACCAAAACTTTAGATGCAGCTACTTTAGAAGGTAATCCAACAACTTTTTTGACAGTGGAAGCAAAGTTTTCAATAAAGTTTGAAATATTACTTTCATCAAGAAGATTCAGTAATTTTTCGATTGCTTCCATCATTGGACTTGATCCAACCATACCTAACCTTTGACTGTCTATGTCATCAGCTTTAAGTTTATACTTACTTGCATTTAGTGCCAAGTAATTGACAACTTGAGGTTCAACTGAACTCATCATTAAAACCATTTGTTCGACCATATCAGTTACAAAAGGCTTCAACGCTTTAGAATTAGTGTTAATCATTTTCATTATCGTCTCAAAAGCGAAGTTCTTGATTTCTTCAACAGAACTTAATAGTCCATTATTACCAAGCAAAAAAGGAAGTAATTTTGATAAAATATTACCTTGAATTTCAGAACTTCCAGTTGAGTTTCCTATTTTTGACACCATTGTATTTGCTAAAAATCTTGTCAATGACTCACCTTCTTTTCTAACACTTTCTTTGATATCATCCATTGTTCTAAATGACATTGACCAAATATTCTCCAATTTTGCTTCATATTTGCAAAACTCAGATAAGCTTAATAATTCATTAAGAGCAGAGGTACTTGCTTCTCTGACCCTCCATTCTCGGTTTCCCATACCCGAAAGACATTCTTTCAAAATAACATCAAAATGAGTGTCAAGTGTCTTTTTGGAGTCAGAAATTAACGTATTCCAGATATCTGTCATTGTTCTAGACACACTGGTAACCGGATCATGCTTATATCTCCATAACTTTGAAACTAATTTTTCTGCTAATTTCGGATTATTCTCCAACATAGTATCTAACTTTGATTTATCCAAAATAGTACTCAAACCAAAAGCGATACCCTTTCTTGAAGACCATAAAGCTGAATTTTTTGCAAGGGACATAAATTTGTAGACTAAAGATGGGTCACCAACTTCACTAGCTAAACTTAAAACGTCTTTGTATGTGCTCACAGATTCCCCATTACCTGTATTAAGTACACCTGAATCGAAAAGTTCAGTATCTTGACTGACATAACCACTGATAACATCCTTCACAGTTTTATTTGAATCTGTAAATGATAAAAGTAAATCATGGACTAAAACATCTTTAATTTCTGCATCACCCTTTTCGCAAACAATAGATAACCCACGTGATGCCGCTTCCTGAATGATCTCTTCTTTATCAGATAAAAACTTCATAAATGAAAACTGGATTTCTTTGATTTTTTCTAATATAACTGGATGAGTGTTGTATTGCATTAAAGAAAGAAGCCAAATACACCCCGCTTTTCTCAAAGACGGTTTTGGGTTATTACACGCACTCAAAATCACATCCAAAATAATAGGGGTACGATTCTTACCTATCTTTACACTTTCAGAACCTTCAATATCATTCTTATTTTTCAAAACACCACTTTCCCACCCACCTGCTAAAACAGACCAACACTCACCTGAAGTAAATAAGAAATCTATGTGTTTTGTATTATAAGTTTCATACAATGCTTTTTCGAAATCGTTCAAAGCACCATCATACGAAGCAAATGAATCAAAAGAAAGAGATAGATATGACCATGCTAAAGTGGCATGTTCATTATATTTTTTGACCAAAGGCTCAATTTTAGATTTGAAATCGCTTTTGAAAGAGGAAACTTCTTCATTCGCAGAAAAACAATCAAATAAAGATATCTGTGAAACAGCTTCTAATCCAGCATTTAACATTCTTGATGAATTTGATGATAAACTGTGAACAAATGATTTAAAAACAATCTCAAGTGTACTAGTAGGAACACAATTCATTCTACCTCTTAAATTTAATCTTGATATAATAAATCCCAAAGCTGTAACTGTGTTAGGTGAATTAAGCTTGATCAGATTATTCAAGATATCGATTAGATCTTTGACCGGGATTATCGAATGTGATGCCATAATACCAACAATAGATGAAATATAATGATTAGATTCGTCGCCTTTGGACGCAATAAGAATTTCTAAAGTGTTTGAAACGTAATTTTTCGTAATTAGGTCCTTTATAATTGAATCATGACAAATACTAAGAGCTTTATATAACATTTTGAGTATACTAAGATCCTCTGTTGAGAAAGCTTGACCAAATGAGCAAGTTAAAAATATGGTCAAAACATTGGATTCGTTCACAGTCTCATCATTCATTGAAATATCACCATCATAGTCTTCATATAGTTTGATTTCTCTAATCAAATCTGTTTGAGTAGAATCACTATACTCTAGAGCTTTTTCCAGTCTGATGTCCCACTCTTGGTCAATGGTGATTATATTATCAGTTGATAAAGAATTTTCAGCAGAGTTCATGACTAAACATTTCCAGCAAAATATTAAAGCCATGTTCAACCCATCAGAGTCAAAGCTTGATTTGTTCAACATAACTGCCTTAACAATATCAATGAATTTAGGAAACATGATAATATCAGGTGATTGTGAACTTGCGCTATTCAATGACAAGTTTAAAACTTTGTGCCAATAAGGATGCATTCCTTTTTTTGCTTCTTCAACAATCTCGATTTTTGTACTTCCATTTCTGTTATTTTGTGCTAGAATGTTTAAAATTCTACATTCTGCGTCTCCAAAATCGAATATTGAGTTGATGAACTTTACAGCAACAAATTTACAAGCAGAATAATTCCCCACTCTCTCACCCAAAGACTGATTTGACTCTTCTATTATGCCCTTTAATAAAATTTTCAATTTCAATTTTTCTTCGGTAGGTAAATATTTTAATTCCGATGCCAAAGCTGAAAGAGAACTTTGAACTGTCGATCTCAAATCAATCTCTTCGATCTTCAACATATCAAAAAGAAAGTTAACATAAGGGAAAGAAAGCACCGGAGAACTTTTTTTTAAAAGTAATCCTAGAGTTTCATATTGCATTTGTCTTTGGGTAATATAAAGCTGATAGTTAGAAGGATGAGAATTAATGGATGAAAGACTAAGTTTTAACCGATTAGCAATTTTTTGCACCATTTCTGAGCTTAAAGAGTCAGGATCATTGGACTCAGTTGCCAATAGTGTTGCAAACCAACGAATAAAGGAAACTGTTAATTGCTGGACTCTAGTGTTATTGGACTCAAAACCGAGTAAAGTGATTTTCTCAACATCACCAGTACCAGCAGCAAATTTACTTTTACAAAGAACACCTAATATTTTTTCTTGCAATACACTTTTGACAGGAAGAGAACTTTTACCTAAAAACAGGTCAATCAAGATATTAATGAAGTCACTTGACTCATACTCTATACTGACCCTCTTGAGATTAGTCGAAGCAACTGAAAAAATAGCAGAATCGTTATCTGCAGAGGCACATAACAATACTAAATTTTTTTTTGGATTATCAAGATCTTGAATGAGTTTTATCAATTTTATTTTGTAATCAGTTAATAAAGATGAGCTGAGGGTCACACCAGCATGGTAAGAAAAAAATGCAACATCACTTGATGTTAGTCCAGGTTGAGAAACTCCGTTTGGAATTTGACCATTTTCAGAGACTTTTACAGATGAAAGTAACATGAATTTATATAATTTTTCCAAAATAAAGTCTTCATCAACTTTTTCTATAGGTGGGAAACATGGTGGCGGATCAATCGAAACTAACAATCTACATCCAATATTAAACAACCTGGCAGCAATTGAGTCTTTATAATTACTAATTCCCTCCCATAATTGATGGAATAAGTCTCTCTTTTCTGCATTAGATGAGCGATCAATACCTTTACTAAGGAACAAAAGAGAATAACTTTGAACAACAGTTGAGTCGCCATTTTGCTTTGAATTTAAAGTTTTGACTTGATCCAATAACTTCTGAGTTGGAATCTTGATGTTAGGAGAAGAATTAATTTTGGAAAGTAGGAATCTAACTGATTTGGTGACTGTTAATTTAACGTCTGAATTTGAGGATGCAAACTTTAACAATAGTGGGGCTAAAAATGTATCTAATGTAGCTTGAAATTTCTCATCACTATCTGCAAGTGCAAACCGAAGCTCTACTCTTTGAACAACCCGTATTTCATCGTCCATAACGTCTGTTATAGATGTCTTTAAATGATCAATTTATTCTGAAAGCCATCATATTTTAAATTGCACTCTCTCTTTTTGATCGATCGATCGATCTCTCTCTGTGTGGCAAAATAATACGCGTAATAATTCAACACGTGAATTTAAGTCGATCGACTTATATTTTTAAAGAAGATTTCAATTGGGTGGAGCACCAAATTAAATTTTAACTGTGGAAAGTGCCTTTGTGTCGTGTGCTCCGAGGACATTTGCACCTTCAGTAGTACAATCAAAAGCCATTATCGGCTACTTATATTTACATTACAAATGATGGTTGAAACCGCATCAACTGTATCTGAGTCTCCATCGGAAAAACCTCCCAATAACCTTTTCAAATTTCAAACAGATTCTGTGCTTAAAGATGTTATTGGTAACAACATTCCTAGATCAGTTTCTCCTTCTGCGGTTTCTGCTTCATCTACAACCACTAATAACTCAACTCATTCTAAATATTTAGGTATGAAATATTGTGGTAAACCTCCAATTACAGATATTCCCGAGCTTCTGGATTTATGTAATGAATTTTTACAAACAAGAAATGTATCTGGGTTGGCAATGATTTCAAGGCAAGCTGGTCTTCCACCACATCTTAGATGCAAAATTTGGCCTTTGTTATTGAAAAACCACCCATTTGTTTTGAATCCATATTTGGAATTTGATGATAACGCAATCGATGATGGTGATGAAGATGATGATGGCAATTACAATATTCCTTATAAAACTATAAAGTTTGATTTACACAATTATTTAAGAAATTCTGAAAGATACAAACCAAAAGTGATGACATCTGAACTTCGTGATCTTTTTGAAATTCAAGAAAAGATGTTTGAAGTGATTGAGAAAGCTATCATAAAATTTTTAAAGAAATGGGGTTTAATTGTACGTTATCAATCCGGTCTGACATGGATTGCTTTAGGGTTGGCTGAATGGGTACCTCCTTTACAAAATTCACATTTTGTTCTCTGTGGAAGAGATGATATTGCCAAGAATGGTACAAAGCTTAGAAATATTAACGAAACCACATTTGATAAATACCACCATACAAATACCACTAATACATCGGAATGTAACATTGAGTTTGATACGCCGTCCCAGGAACCTTCCCCATCTACACAAACCCCAACTGGAAGTCCACCAAGCACACCGTCTCAAGATTTAACACCAATGTTGTTCTCAGAGCTTTTTGAAAGATTAGCGTTAGTAATCTTATACAGTCCAGATCCTAGTATAATTCCGAGTGAACTGCAAATAGCATCAGTAGATCATGAAAATAGCGAGGATCTCAAGTTGTCGAAGCTAGCACTGGTCGGTGGACCGATTGATGATCGTGTATCTTTTTTCTTGCATGCTTTAAGAAGGCTTATGCCTGAATTGCATCGATATTTGTTAGAAGAGGATTGTTTACAAAGTGATTGGATCATTTGGTGGCTAAAATATACTGGTAGTAAAATGTGGTCTCGATATGATCGTGGTAGAACCTGGGACGTTTTATTGGGATGGAGAAAAAACATTGGAAACAAAGAAATTGATATTAAGGGATTATTACGCATGAGTAATAATGATTTTAAAATCTTAGGGCAAGACATATTTTGGAATCCAATGGATTTAGATGATTCTTCATCTCACGAATTATACAAAAAACAATCAATTGCGACTTTATCCAATGACACTGCTGTGTTCGATAATGATGATACTGATTATGATGATGACATACGAAATATTCCAATGAAAAAGAAGGAGCGTTCAATGTCTGTTTTAACGCTTTTGTCTAGAAGAAGATCATACTCATTATCACAATCACTTGAAAAAACACCAACTCTAACATCATTATCCATAGACTCACCTCCGTTTTTACCTTCTCTTCACAATTCAAGAACATTTACATTATCGTCGGATAATTGTTCATCTCCTTTAACACCTCATGTTTCATCAGGTTCAGCTACCTCTATATCCACACCAAAAACCAATGCTTCAAAGATAGAAGATATACAGTCATTCAAACCGTTGGATAAAGCCGATATGAGAAATAGTATACCATTTTCACAAGTTCACCCTCATATTGAAATGATTTTCATATGTTTAGCATTTCTCAAATCAAAAGAGTTTACAATTATGGAGCTTGATCAGTCTGAGATTAAAGCACTATTTGAACATTTATCCAGCTTAAGGCGAAGTGAAGTAGATTCGTTTATGCCAACATCAGATGGGGATGCATCATTCACAAGGAATGGAACACCACATTCTTCAGGTTCAGTAGTAAGTGGGAACAGTGGGAAGAACTCAAACAATTCTTTGAGTAATTTGGACGGCGGGATTGCTACAGTTTCAAACATGTTAAATGAATTACCTGATACTCTTAATAGTATAAATGAAAGCAAAGCTGCTGCTAGTGCCAGTGGGATGGAAAGTGCTGTGGTAGGTGTTAGAAAAACTAACAGAGACGTGGAAAATGTTATAGTTGAAGCTGGTGAGTTGTGGAGGCGATACCTTTATTTGAATATGATGGATGATGCATGTTATTAAGTGTATTTATTTGGTGTATGCGTTTTTTTAGACTTTTTTTTAAATGAAGGTTTTCATTGTTAGTTTACACGGTATCTATTTTCCTCTAAAAAGGTTTAGGTTAGATACATTGCCCTGATGGCACTATTAACCAATATTCTGTTACTTGCGGTACTAAAAGCACTTAACTCTTATTGCCCGAAAATTTTACTTGGGTACGAGCATATTCGGATAGTTATATCAATTAAGAAAACTTAAATATTGCATGCCATTTCTGGTTTTAATTATTCCCTTTTTGTTTCTTCTAGCTACCTCCTTCCTTAATTATTTATGGTAGCTTCGAACTAAAAAAAAACCTATCATAATCAATTTGATTTAGTCATAATCACAAAGATTTTGAATTAATATATATATATTGAAGGGTACAAAGTTAATTATGAGATCAACTCAATTCTTACTTATCATTCTTGAAAGCTGCTTTTCTTCTTTTCATCTCTTTTTCGACGGCAATTTTGTTTTTCACCTCTTTGGCTGCTTGAATACTTTGCTCTTTTAGAACTTTCTTCTTCTTTTTAAGCAATGAAAGTTTATTTAACCTTTCTGCTTCTTGATTTAATTTGTTATTCTCAGATTCCTTTTTCTTCTTATCGAAAATCTCTTTCAACTTTTCAATTTCTGCTTGAATTTCTTCAGGTGTCATATCTGCCTGTTTGACTTTTTTAATTTCATTTTTCATTTCAGAATCCACCTTTCGGACTTCTTCTTTGATTTGCTTTTGAGCTTTCATTAAATTTAGTTGAGCTTCACGTTCTTCTTCTTCCATTTCTATTTGTTTTTGCCATTCTAACCTTTCTCTAGCAAAATCATTGTTAGAATTGACCTTATTTGCATTAATATCTTTAATATCATTAGATGCTATTCCATTCACTCTCTCTTCATCATCAAATCTAACAAATTTGAATTTATTCTTTTTACTAGAATCACTTGAAGCAAAATTATCAAATATTTCATGGGGTGGTATGTAATCTCTTAAATGTTTCTGTCTAGTTTCTGAGATTGAATTTGTTTCTTCAATAGAATTGAACATACTTAAGTCTTCAGGCTCTTCCCATTTTGTTAAATATTCATCTACATCATTCCAATCTACATCAATACGTCTCTTTAAATCAGTATTTTTGAAAACATTAAATTTCAGGACTGACCATTCTTTTTCAACCTCTACAAAAGCTTCTGACCATTTTTTATGATAAAGTTTATTGATTTTAGCTTTTTTAACTTTATTTTTCTTTTCTTCTGCCATCCATTTCATATGTTGTAAATCTTGAACTGAAGGTTCATAAATATGCCAGATAACATAATGTGGTAAACCTACGACTTTAAACCCCATAGTTTTACATAATTTACCAAAACCTTCAGTTTCTGCATGTTTTTCAAAAGAAAAAGCTGGAAACATTGCACCTGATTTAAAAACATTAGCTTTGGATAAAATTGAAACACCACCTATACCATCTAAATCCATTTCAGTTTCAGGATCGCCAAATGGATCTCTGACATAACCTAAATGAACTCTCCATGTAGCGTATTCGGAGTAACCTTCAACAATAACAGCATCTTCATTTAATCTATTTGCTAAATCTAAACCTGCTTCACTTTCTTGCCATGAATTTAAATCATAAGGTTGTTCATTTCCTAACCAATCAGGTAATGGTCTCCAAATATTAGGAACTATAACATCTTTATTATGATGCATTAAATCTTCGATGATTGTAGCAGGAACTGTTTCAACATCAGCATCACGCCAATAAACCCATGAATGATCAGGTCTAATTGCTGTAGTTAATAACCAGTTTCTAGCAATAGCCATTAATTTTCTTCTTGGACCTTGAGCAGCAAATCCATGACGATCACTAAAAGATTGTCCAATGATTTGACCAAAATCTTTTTCATAAATATTAATTCTACCAAATGGCATTTCAATATCAGAACTTGATTGAATTATTGAAAGTTTTTTTTTTAAATCAGAAACAGTTGTATCTTTAGTATCAGAAATAAAAAATGCTAAATCAATTAAGTGGTGTGGGTAAGTTAAGTTCTTCATATTTTCAAAAAACATTGGTAAATGTGGTGCAGCATCTCTTAATGGGACCAGAAAAAGAACACGTTCTTCATAGTTCCAACCATCAAAATGAGGTTCATAATCTTTTAAATCATGATATTGTATGCCGTATTTATCAAGATCAGATTGATCAGGTCGATATAATCCATTGTTTATTCTATCATTAGAAAGAAAGTTCAAAAGATAATAGAATGCAGTGACTATAAACACAAATCCAAATATCCCACGATAGAAATATAAGGTGGCTCGAGATTCACTCATATATCTTTCATTCATGTACTTTTCCATCATTCAATGTTGTGACTTTCATCAGTCTGTAACCAAACAAAACGATCTACAGAAAATTAGAATAAATCTTTCATACTTTAGTCCGTGCACCATGCTGATGGAAAAGAATCAACAATATTTCCTATTCGAGAGATTCGTTTGCTGAGGTTTAACATGAAATGAACAATTAATATTAAAGCAAAGATCATTTGTAATTGAATAAAGGTTTCACTAAGTGCTATGACATCTTTCTGTCTCTTTTTTTTTAAATAATTATTAACCTTTTTCTCTACTTTTGTAATCTAACTTTTTCCTTTTTTCAGAAAATGATAAATATTTTTTTTTTTACTTTTAAATATTTTGTATTTTTGCTTTAAAAGTATGATTTGATTAATATGTCAAGTACTATATGAAACGTCACAAGCTTACAGATATACAGCAACTTGGTGTAATTGAAGTTGGTAAACCCAGAGTGACATTAGATTCTTGTTGTGGTGAAATCATTGGTGAAACAAATTTAGACAAAGTGACATCATTTGATAAATTTCTTAATTATTTAAATAAACAAGTTACTAATGATTTAAATTGTGAATTAAATATTTTAATTCCTGATTATTTGTTACCAACTGTAAAACAATTGGATACAATTGATAATGAATTAGATAATGAAAAAGAAATTACTTCTTTATATGGTAAAAACTTATTTGAAAATCAATATAAGAAAGATGCAGCTGAAATGATTGATATTCATTATTTCAAAAGGATTGTAACAGTAATGAATTTCAAAGAAATTTTGTTTAAAAAGAAAAGTTCTAAATGGCATAATGGAAAATTTTATCTTCAATCTTCTTGTTCTAATGATCCTACATATTTAAAAAGATTAAAATCACAAAGGAAGGAACCTGATAAAATTATAAATGAAACAATTCAAAGAGATTGTAATTCGAAACTAAATCTAGTATTCAATCCTTCAAGTAGTATATTAACTATTTTATTAATTCATAAATCACATTTTAAAGCATTAATAGTTAATACTATTAAACCAACTGGGACAACAAATAAAAGGTTTAAAAAAGATCAAAAGGATAAAAAAGATCAAAAAGATAAAAAAGAAAATTCAATAGAACTTAAAGTTTCCTTAGCTCAAGCCCTAGATTCTCTTCATGGTTCATTTTAAGAAGGACCTTTTTCATATCTATAGTATTTAAAATTTTGAAAGTAAATTAAAAAAGATTGGGTATTTTTTTTTTACAAAAAATAAATAAATTAGCAAAAAATTATATGTAAAAGACAGAAAAGAAATAAAGAGAGAATTCATATTTTTTTTTTTATTATGGAAATGAAAGAAACCAAAAGAATAAATAATAGGATTAATAAAAATGTAATCTTTGCTTGTTATTTCGTCATTACCAAATTTTTCCTGAATTTCCGTTACCAAAGCTACTAAAATTAACATCTTCAAATCCAGTTCCAATGAGATTAATACCTACTGATTGTTGTAAGTTATCAAACAGTTGAAGACCTGGAACAGCTGGTTTAACGAGGCTTTCATTAGAAGTATGAGGAGTATTAGATGATGATATCATGGTTGATACAACTTTTTCTTGAGAAGTTGATCTTGAAGAATTATAACGTTGAAATCCTTGTGTATTTGGAGGAGTTAATGATTTATATGGTCCATAATTAATTCCTAAATTTTGAATTGAAGTATCAACATCTTTTATATTATTAGTTATTAATTGAAAATTCCAATCATGTAAAAATTTTTGAACACCTGAAATTAATTGAGAAAATTTATCAGATTGAATAATTTGTAATTGAAATTCTGTAGTCAATCTATTAATTGGTTCAGTAGATGTAGAAGAAACAACTGAAAATGGGAATCCAAAAGAATTTGGATAATAATTAAGTAAAATTGAATCATAATCATTTTCTTGTTTAGATATACATTCAAGTTCAGTATTATATAAAATTCTTAATGGAACAATCATATTATTAATAAAACTTAATTGAATTTGTGTTAATTCAATAATTGAATCAAAATTATTTTTATCCATTTTTTCAGCATTTATAAGTTCATTAAAATTGAATGATTTTGAAATTTTAAATTCATAAATATATGGTAAAAGTTTACATAATTCATTTGAACAAGTTTTTGAATTATTTTCAATACCATAAATTTCTAATTTAATAAAATCAAAAGAATTTGGTATTGAATCAAGTAAAGGATATTTAATGAAAGTATTAGTTTTCTTTTCTAATTCTGTAATAAAATTTGTTGGCTTTTTCCTATTTAAATTAAATAATGAATTAAATTGAGATGAAGTTAATAATTTCCATTGAGGATTAGTAATATTAATTATAGTACAAGAATAACTTGATTTTGAAACTTTATCAACTAAATTTTTTAACTCTAATTTAGCTAAAGGAATTTGAGATTTATTCTTTGCTGGACATTTAATTACAACATTATTTTTTCTAATAAAAGATTGTTGAAAATTAGTACTTTGAAGAATATGTTGATTATCTAGTAATTTACTTGATAATTCAAAAGAATTTGAAAATTTAACGAAAACATTAAATTTTCTCATAATTGTTTGAATTGTTTGACCTCCAACACCAATAATTTGACGATGGAAAGATTCTGGTACATTAAAAGTAGTCATTGTTGGTAATTCATCTTCAAATAATCCTAAAGCTAAAATTGAATCCATTATATCAGAACAACTAATTTCTACAACAAAATTTGTATCAGTAAAAGGTAATAATTTAATACTTGCACTTGACATATTAATAATTTTAATAATTTTACCATTTTTTTTACCAGCAATAAAATCTTTTTCTTTATTTGATAATTCAATTTGATATTTAACATTTGATTTTATTATATTTTGTTGAATAAATTTACCAAATTGAGTTAAAAAATTCATTGCAATTTTAATTTGTTCTGAATTTCCTAAAATTTGAAACATGAATTTATTTGAAGTATTAGAAATAGAAACAAAGCAACCAGATTTAAAACTAACTGTATCAGAAAAGTTTAATAAACTATTTATTTCAATTTGATTATTTTGATCAATAATAAATTCAACTTTTGAACAATATAATTTTGATAGTTTATCCATATAATCATCAATAAAATTATCAACTTCTTCAATTGAATTACCTTGAATATTAATAATATCACTACTGGTTGTATGATCGATATAACCTAAAGAAGGGATTGAAATATAACAAGCAAAACGTTTCATTAAATCATTAAAACTTTCAATAAAGTCATCATTATTATTATTATTATTATTAAATGCTTGATTAATAATCATCATTTCTCTTTTAATTGGCATTACATTAACTTGTTTTATAAAAGGATGAATTGAAACTTTTGAGATTATATCATGAAGCATATTTTTTGCTAATAAAACCATTGATCTTATACCAGTAATATAAATTTTTGGTTTACCATTTTCATAATCTAAAGAATTATTAAAAAATAATTCTGGTGTTGTATTTGGTAAAAAGATATTACAATTTGTTTGTTTAATAATTCTTTCAAAAGTTGAGTAATTAGTTCCACCAATTAAAGGTAATAAAGAAATTGAATCAATTTCAAGGAAATCAGAAAAGCATTGAGGATTTGTATCAGAAATAAATAAATTTAATTTATTTTCTGTAACAGAAACATGATCAAAATAGCCAATAATTGAAATATCAAATTCATTATTATTTGAATTATTTGAATTATTTATAAATATTGAACATTTATTAAACCTTGAAAGGTTATGAATAAATTCTAATAAAGAATTTGATAAATTATTATTTTGAAAACAATATTTATTATTAATTTTATTAATTGATAAAATTGATCTTTTTAAAGAAGAAAAACATTTTAATAATTTTAATCTAATTTCATTCATTTCATTTTGAACATTATTTGAACCAATTATTGATAAAGTTAAAATTTTATCAGAAATTCTAAATTCATTTAAAATAGTTATAATATTTAAATTTGAATAAATTTCA
>JAJLVG010000422.1:0-15280 GCA_030564585.1 Martiniozyma abietophila
GACGTGTATTACATAATACATTTTATATTACATAATACATTACGTACTATGTTAAATTTTAAAATACAAAAAAAAGGAAGAAGTTGAGAAACGAGAAGATCTTACATTGACACCCAAAATTAAATGATGAAACAATATTTTTAGAACGTTCAATTTAATTAAATAAGGAAAAGTTGTTTAAAGAATAAAAATAGAATAGGTTATTATAACGACTTATAAATATTTACAACTTTTCAATATTAGGTACTTACATTTACGTTTACATATACATAAATTGTAAAGTGTGTGGTGTTGTCTATAAATACAAAACTATACACACATGACACGTTATTACTCACGATGATACACTAACCATCTACGAAATTTAGATAATTAATTATAAAATTTTATAATTTGCAATATCACGTGCAGCCGTTGTTCCCACTCCGATCCGACAGTTATCGGAAAGTCTAGTTCGGATATTTTCTCGATTTCTCATGTTGAGACTAAAAAATGGCTAGCTTTTTGAAAAACAATAGCTTTTGTAAAGCGTGTCAATTTTTACTTGGCAGACGTAATATATAAAAATGTTATTAAATAGTTTTAGACTGTTTGTTCAGATTTTTAATATCTTTTAGAATTTTATTAATTGTTAAATTGAAATTTTTTAATAAAATTATGTTAATGTTCTCGTTTAAATAAACCGTGTTGATTGCTAAGCTGGTTATTTTCTTCAAAAATAACAACAAATAAACAAAACAAAACAAACTTCAAATTAAATTGAAAACATTTAACATCTTAAATATTTGTTGTTGGTAACATAACATAACATAGTATTTTAACTTAATAATTATTGTTTAATATTAACTCCCCAATAACAGCGAGTGTGTGTATTTTAAAATTTAAAAAAAAAAACGAAATTTGAGTAAATTTAAAAATAAATTTTATTTTAAATTTTAAATAATAAAAATTATTTAATTTAATCGCGTCAAGTTTTGTGCTTGTTTTATATAAAAGTGTAAACAATCAGTAAAAAAAAGTATAAATATAGTTGTTTATCCCTTTAAACAAACAACAACCCCTTTTAAAATTAGTTTTTAATTTATAATCTTTCTTTTCGTTTCCTTAAAAAAACTTTTTTAAATACTTCCCTTGTATTTACTATACTAGTGTTATATATTAATACATCTTATCTAAACTATCGTTATCTTATAGGCATTTTCAAAAAAAATTTTTTTTTTTTTATATACAATGAAATTGTTGTATAGTATTCTCTCGTTATCTTTATATTTTCAATTTGCATTTTCTTCTCCTTTAATACTTCAAAAGAGAAATTCAAGATGGAATTATGAAACAGATACTATTTATGGTATAAATATAGGTGGTTGGTTAGTTTTAGAACCTTTTATTACACCATCTTTATTTGAATCATTTGATGTTGATGATTCTGAAAAGCCTGTTGATGAATATCATTTTTGTGCTCAATCTGGATCAGAAATTGCTTTATCAACACTTCAAAATCATTGGGCAACATTTATAACTGAAACTGATTTTCAAGAAATTTCAAATGCTGGTATAAATTTTGTTAGAATTCCAATTGGTTATTGGGCATTTCAATTAGCTGATAATGATCCATTTATTCAAGGTCAAGAATATTATTTAGATCAAGCTTTAAGTTGGGCTCAAACTTATGGTTTAAAAGTTTGGATTGATTTACATGGTGCCCCAGGTTCACAAAATAGTTTTGATAATTCTGGTTTTAGAGATGAAATTAAATGGCAATCAACTGATGGTTATGTTGATTTAACTTTATCAATTATAAGTCAAATGGCAACAAAATATTCAGATGAAAAATATGATGATGTTGTTATTGGTATTGAATTAGTTAATGAACCTTTAGGTCCATCAATTGATATTGATCAATTAAAAGATTATTTTACAAAAGGTTATAATTTAATTAGAGAAAATGGTGACGTTCCAGTTATTTTACATGATGCATTCCTTCAATTTGAAAATTATTGGGATGATTTTTTGAATACTGAAAATGATTCAAATGTTTGGGATGTTTATATGGATCATCATCATTATCAAGTCTTTTCAGTTGATGAATTAAATAGAAGTTTAGATGATCATATTACTTATGCTTGTAATATTGGTATAAATGAAGCAAATGAATATCATATTTCTATTATTGGTGAATGGTCAGCTGCTTTAACAGATTGTGCAAAATGGTTAAATGGTTTAGGTAGAGGATCAAGATATGATTCAACTTATCAAAATGATAATGCAATAGGTTCTTGTGATCATTATTTTGTTGCTGATACTGAATATTTTCAAACAGAAGAAGTTAGACAAAAATATAGAAAATATGTTGAAGCTCAAATGGATGCATATACCCATGGTAAAATTGCAGGTTGGGCATTTTGGTGTTGGAAAACTGAAAATGTTATTGAATGGGATTTCCAAAGATTACTTGCATTAAATATTATTCCACAACCTTTAGATTCAAGAGAATTTTCAAATCAATGTGGTTATGAATAATCTATCTTATCGTCGGATATCATAATTTTTATTTTATTTTTGCTTTCATTTTATTTTATTTTTATTGTTGGGATAACAATAAATAATAATTCTTTTCTTTTCTTTTCTTTTCTTCTTTTAATATTTCATTGGTTCTTAATTAATTAATTAGTTAATTAGTTTCTTTTCTTGTATCATTTTATTTATAATTAAGGTTCATTTCATTTCTCTCTACATATATGTTATTCAGTTTTTAACATTTTTAAGATAACTTTATATTTTTCATTCAAAAATGGTATATACTATTATATATTAAATAAAGATAGTAAAGAAACAACACAAAGAATACCACTGGTGTGTGTGTGTGTGTGTGTGTTTCATTCCGCGTTACTCACTTATATATAAATTATATATTAATTATATATATAGAAACACCTTTTGTGTACTCATTTTTTAGAAAAAAAAGAAAAGAAATAAACCATCTTCCTCCTCAATTCATCTTCCCACTAGTTCATTCTTTAAAAAAAGAGATTTATTATATTAATAAAAATTAAATATAAATACCATTTTAAATGTCATGTCTGAAATTCATTTAAATGAATGTTCAATATGTTTAGATAATCTTGAAAATGATCAAAATTTTACTTTAACTTCACCTTGTAATCATTCTTATCATTATGAATGTATTTTTACATGGACAAAATCATCAAGTTCAAATTGCCCAAAATGTAGAAAAGAAATAAATTATTTAAATAATAATAATAAATTAATTAAAGTTAATAAAATTTCAAATCAAAATTTATTATTTGAATCTCCTTTAACAACTTCTTTTTTAATTGATGAAGAAATTGAAATTAATTCAAATTTAAATTTAAATTTAAATAATTTTAATCATTTAAAAAATCAAAAATGTCAAGCTTGTGATGTTTTAATTAAATCAGATTTTATTATTTGTAATTCTTGTTCATTAATGTATCATTTTAATTGTTGTGATGGATCAAATTGCCCATTTTGTGGAAATTGGATAAATTCAATTGAAAATAAATTATCATTTAAATCAAATTATAAATCAAAGAATAAAAATTTTTTACAAAATGATTTTAATAACTTTGTTGAAATTAAAAAATATAGATCAATTGTTGATGAACAACAAAAAAAACTAAAATCTTTGAATAAAAAAAATTCAAATTCTTTTTTATCAGTTGAAGATAAATCTTGGGTTATATTAGAAAACTTACAACAAAATTCTAGTAATAATAATAATAATAAAGATATATTATTAAAGAAAATGAATTAAAAGAAAATGAATTAAAAGAAAATGTTTTAAAGAATGATCATGATATTAATAATAATGATAGTTCAAGAAAAATAAAACGATCAAAAAGATCAAATCCTCATCTCTCATTAACTTCTGATGCATTAATTAAATTAAACAATCAAAATAATTGTACTAAAAATAACAAATTATTATACAATACTTGTATTAATAACAATAATAATTGTAAAAATGAATCATTTGAGCTATCATTTTTACATAAGTTAATCATCCAAAGATTAACAATAAAACCAAATTTACCACCATTAAAACCAATAGCACCATTTTTTTCATCAGCAACTTCCAATACTTATTTCAAATATGATTCAAAAGGAAAATTAATTATAACTTCTATACATAAATATACAGAATTAAATCAAAATTTATCAAGATTATTTTATAAAATTATAAAAGAAAATCCTTTAGCTTTGAATTTTCTAAATAGTATCATTGAATTTGCTGAAAGAGAAAATCATTTATTGAAGCATAAAAAAGATATTGATTCTTTTGCAAATATATTTAGCAAAGATCAGATTATCACGCGTTTCATAAATGGAAGTTATGCTACTGAAAAGTTCGGTGAAAATTGGATTCAAGAAAAAATTGATCAAGAGATTGATGTGTTTATAAGAGATAACAGTTAGCTTACAGCTAATAAACAATCATATTACCTTAAAGGCTGGGGGGTAGGGTTTGTCCAATTTTAATATTTGTTGTAAGAAAATTGCTCAGCTAAGAAATCATAAATATTATACTATTGTTTGTAGTTGGTGATTATCTTCATTTCATAATGCAAAATCTTTTACAAATTATTATTGTATTGGACTGACTTGATATAGTTTATTGAATGAAGGTACATCAGATGAAATGCAGCTATTCTTATTTCAAGTTAAAAATATTTTTTACTTCAGGTGGTGAATATCAGTTTCTACTTTCAAGTTACTTACTAAGTAATATATGTGCTTCTAGAAAAATTTTCATATTATTGTTAGTTATAATAGTTTAACATCCTAATTTAAATTAGTTTATTTTAAAGCAGAAAGAGTGTTAACAAAGAAAGGTGATTCACGGAAGTGATTCAATAGTACGTCATGTATGGATATTGGAGATTCGTTATTTTATTATACTTATGTACAAATCAGATAGTTATGTTTGCACTTAAAAAGGCATCGTTCCAACGGAGATACATTAAATTAAGTTGATACATTAAATTAAGTTTTATTATATAGTCATTACTTAGAAAAGAAAAATAGAAAAAAGAGAAGCACACAAAAATTAATGAATCATTGAGACTTAGCTTTATTAAATAAGAATTTTGCCTTCAAAAACCCTGAACCAAAACCAAAACCAAAACCACAACGAGGACAAAATTTGAATTAAGAATGAAATTGAAATCAAGAGA
The DNA here is from genome assembly GCA_030564585.1 of Martiniozyma abietophila. Classification (NCBI taxonomy): domain Eukaryota; kingdom Fungi; phylum Ascomycota; class Pichiomycetes; order Pichiales; family Pichiaceae; genus Martiniozyma; species Martiniozyma abietophila. The sequence goes on from JAJLVG010000422.1 coordinate 5,217, forward strand.
AAAATCGCTAGTCAGTGACTGAATCTAAATTCAAGTAAGAACTAAATATTTCTATAACACCATTTCCTAAAATACATTGACGATCTTTTGAATACTTACCTGTATCTCCATCTAATAATTGAACATCAGGGGCGATTAACAACAGTTTTGAATCAAAGTAACACATCCGTGCAAAACTGAATAAAAATGTATAATCTTTATCGTCATGTTTAAGTTCTTGTTCAAAATCATCGACATAAACAGAACTATTCAGTACTTTCTTTCGATCTGTCCATGGTGCTGCAACTTTAAGTTCTCGTAAATGAGCATAGTCAATAAAATTCCATTTCCTTGTTGAAAGTTTTAACATATAAGATGTATAATACGAATTTTGATGCTTTTTAACGTTTCGACTTTTATCCAGATTTGATTTCAACCCTGGTGATAAATCTAAAATTTGATCAGGTAAAAGAGAATTTGTTTCAAGTTTTGCTTTCATTGCTTGAAAATGTTTTATTGCTTCTTTACTTTCTTCCCAATTGATACCATCATTAAAACATTGATCAATTATTGGTTCAAATAGTTCGGGATCATAATGAAATTCTTGAATCCCACCAAAAATAGCTAAGTATTCACCACTTGTAAAACAATCATGACCACAAATTCTTAAATTTGCAGGATCATCTTTATAAAATGTATCCATTGGTGACCATTTCTCTGATTGAAAATCGAACCACCAAATATCATTTAAAATTGATCGATTATAAAAGCTTGCTTCTTTAGAATCTTCTTTAACTTTTGTATACATTATTGACGATCCTCCTAAAACCAGCAATAATTTTGATTGTAAAGATGGAATTTGATATGTATGAATACCAATTTCACTAAATGGTGATGAATTTGTATGAAAATCAGTAGAATTATTGTTAGTTGATGATGGTGTATTACTCAACATTGAAACTTTAGGATTGAAATGCGGACTTGCTCCTGCTGATGCCAAATTTAGTGGTGATTTAGTTCGTTTTATAAATGATTCTTTGGTTGAAGCGTTATTACTACTTCTTGAATGAGCTAAGGAAAATGGTGATCCGCTTTTAACAATATTACCACTATCACTACCAGTATGTGATGTTGAATCTGATAATATTGCTCCTTCTATCAAGACAGAGGAAGATGTGAATGGAACTGCTGACGAAGATGAAGATGAAGAAAATGATAATCTTGAATCTTTTTTTGGTATTGGAGATATAATACTATTGGTCGTGCTATGAGTTGGGGTATCATAATCTTTTTCTGGAAGCTGCAATATATTGGAAAACGTTTTTCTGTCAACTAAATTCATTGAGAAGAAACCTCTTGGTTCAGGCCACATTGTTCCACTACCCGATAAATGTCTAAATAAACCTGTAAAAGTTTTTTCAACAGATCTGTTTTCTAATCTGTTTCCTTTAGGATCAATCAAAAAGCTGAATTTATCTTCAACCATTTCAAAATTTCCAATTGGACAGGAAACAACTTCATCAGAAACATGAAAATCATCTACAAAGAATTCACATTTCCAAAGATCATTCATTGCAATGAAACTTTTGCCATCTTCACTACCTTTAAATCCTCCCATAACAAAGACAACGGCTGGTTGAGAATAATATTTTCTTTCTTTTGAATCTTTTTCATTTTGTCTTGCTATATTAGCCTTTTCTATTAACCGACTTTTTTCTGTTGCTGGAACTGACTTTTGAAATACTTCATTTAAATTAAATTCACATTCACTTTTATTTGTTTCTTCAACCGAAAGACCAGTCATGCTATGACCAAACCTAGGGATTGAATTTGGAAAGATTGATGTATATGTTGGGTGGACAGAAAACTTCATTTCTTTAAATGATATAGAAACTGTATCAAAGACCCAAAATTGATCATTTGGAACGAGTTTCTTTTCAATGATACAATGATTTGGATCAGGAAAAGTTATTTCTTCACGAATTTCCAATCCACCATAAATCATGAAGAATCTTTTTGAAATTTTAACTGCACCTGAACATAATAATGGTAATGGTAATACAGAAGGATCAAATCCTGAACCATTAGAACTAGTTGAATTTGAAATACTTTCATTATCTAAAACTTCCTTTTCTGTAATATCTTTTAAAATCAAAAAACTTTGAGATTCTGGTTCATACTTACAAAAATATGGGTGAGGTTCAGAAGCGATTGTTTTAAGTTTATCAGTGTCTAAAGGGAGTGGTATTTCATAATCAAATTTTAAAGATATATTTTCTGGTGATATGGTGAAATCTTTAGTAATTTTTTTAACTTTATTGTAATATAATTGATGTGGTAAATTATAAATCCCTCCATAAAAAAAGATAGTATCAGGCATTGCAATAGTTGTATGAAAAGAAAGACCAGTTAATTCTTGTTCAGAAAATATTGTTGGTACATTAACAAAATTATTAAAAGATTGAAAACTAGTATGTGCAGTTTGTGAAGAAGGATTAAAATCTTCTGATACTGGTCTCCAAACATTATGTGTTTGTTTATATCTAGAATCATTTGTAACAGAGTTATCAAAAGGATCAATAGATATATTCTTAAAGTACTGACTATACTTATAGTTATTTTTATTTGGATCTGATTCAAGGTTAACTTTTGAATACATCGGGGTACCTGTCATTGGTTTCATGAAGTCTGGCACTCCTGGTTGAACCATGTATTTGTTAAGTTTTTCCATTTTGAAAATTCTATTTAACTTAACACTGTATTATATTGAGTATACGGTAAGAAATAAACAGTAATTTTTGTAGTGATTTGATGGTTTAAGTGTATTTCCCTTTTAGCTATAAAGTCTAAAATGATTTATTATAATACACTTTGTGAAGAATGTATACAATCAATTTTTTGATTGCGCACGAAGGACCCGCGAGAGAGAGAGAGAGAGAGAGAGCGAGAGAAAGAGAGAGAGAGAGAGAGGAAGAGAAGAAATGCTTGTTTCAATTATAGAAAGGAAGGTAAAGAAAAAATTAGAAAGATCATCAATTATTACTGGGGAGAGAAAAATACAATTTTCATTATTTTTATAACTCATTTGAAAAAAAAAGGAATAAAAATTATATTAGTTCAAGATTTTATAAAAAATTTAAGCTTCAGCATAGTAGTGTAAATAAGCAGAAAGAGTTTTAACACCTTCAATATAATTGGCCACATCAAGCTTTTCATTAATAGAATGAGCACCATCATCACCTTTTCCCATTGGGAGGAGTAAAACACCTGTACCTAGTTCTTTTTCAAATGTTAATGTAATTGGAATTGATCCACCTTCTCTAGTAAGATCTGGATCGACACCCCAAACAAGTTTAGTTGCTTTTGCTGCAGCAGTAAATGAATCATTGAAAGGATCAGAGACCCAATAATTACCGTCATGAATAAGTTCTGTTTTAAATTTATTTGGTGATCCTAATTTTTCAAATTCAGCATTACAATGATCAATAACTAATTTAGTTAACTTTTCACTATCAATATCAGGAACAGTTCTAATAGAAAATTTACCAAGGACTTTAGCAGGTATAACAGTTTTAGCACCTCCACCTGAAAATGCACCTTCAATACCATGTAAAGATAATGATGGGTATCTCCATCTATGCATTAAAATATCTTTTTTTGATTGATAAATAGCAGTATCTGATCCTGATGCAAGATTTAGTTCACCAACATCAAAATCAATATCTTCATATAAACCTTTCTCTTTTTCAGTTATAGGAGCAACCATTTCATCAATGCCATCAATTAAAATTTTACCTTTAATATCAACAAGGGTTGACATAATTTTAATTAAATCGGTCATTGGTTCATGAATAACACCACCAAAAATACCTGAATGTAAATCAGCACCAGGACCATCAACAATGATTTGATAATAATTACAACCTCTTAAACCATAAGTAAGAACAGGCTTTTTAGTACCAAGCCAATAATTATCAGAAATACAAACTGTATCAACATCTTTAAAATAATTTTTAGCTTCCTTTTCAATTAAACCATCTAAACCAATTGAACCAGATTCTTCCATACCTTCAAAGCAACAAATTAAATTAACTGGAAGTTCAATACCAAGATCTTTATGAGCTTGAATAGAATTTAACCAACCTAAAACAGGACCTTTATCATCAGTTGAACCTCTACCATATAATTTATCATCTTTTTCAATTAAAGTAAAAGGATCTGTTGACCAACCATCTTCAGGTAAAGCAGGTTGAACATCATAATGACCATAAACAAGAACTGTTTTCTTATTTGGATTTGAACCAAATTTAGCTAAAACAACAGGAGGTAATTGTAAATTTTGATCGATAACTGGAGGTGGTTGAAGACCAAGGTCTTTAACTGTTATATCATCAGCACCTAACGATTTTAATTCTTTTTGTAAAAATTCTGCCATTTTAAAGACTTGTGGTCTTAAAGTTTCATCACCAGAAACTGAAGGGATTGCAACAGCATTTGCAAGTCTATTAATAAATTGAGGTTTTAATTCATCAATCTTTTTGAATAGAGGATTAATTTGTGAATCGATAGATGATACCATTGTTTTATAATATCTTCGAGTAGTCAATCTAAAGAAACTTTGCATGTAAAAACGGGGGAAAATATTAAATTAAATTATAATTCATATCAATCTTATTTGACATTCTCGAATCTCTTTAATAAATAAATTGCCGTTTCAGTAAATGGCACTTTCATATTTTTTTTAAAATGTCACATGACCAATGTCCACAGTTACGTAATCAAAAGACGCTTTGACGACGATTTTATCGACGCGACGACAATATCGACTACACAAAAAGGTCGATCGACGCCATGACTCTTTTTTTTTTTTTTTTTTTTTTTTCCTTTTTGAGGAAGAAAAACCCGTTGAAAAAAATCCCGCTGGAAAAAAAAAAAGAATAGTGTGTTAACAACTGACCTTTGATTCTATATTAAAAAGAAAACTAAACAGTTCTATATATAATATATTAAAATGTGTGGTATTTACGCTGCGTTTAGAGTTGAAGACGTTGAAAAATTTAAGCCAAAGGCTCTTATCAACTCCAAAAGAATTAGACATAGAGGTCCAGATTGGTCAGGTAATTACGTTGCAAACCAAACAATTCTTTGTCATGAAAGATTAGCTATTGTTGGTTTAGATGCAGGTGCTCAACCAATTACTTCTGAAGATGGTAGATATGCACTTACTGTTAATGGTGAAATTTATAACCATATTGAATTAAGATCTCAATTAACTGATTACAAATTTAAAACTTTATCAGATTGTGAACCAATTATTCCTTTAGTTCAAAAATATGATATTGATGCTCCAAAACATCTTGATGGTATGTTTGCTTGGGTTCTTTATGATAGAGATGAAGATAGAATTGTTGCTGCTAGAGATCCTATTGGAATTACTACCCTTTATATGGGTAAATCATCAAAATCTCCAAAGACTACTTATTTTGCATCTGAACTTAAATGTTTGACTGATGAATGTGATCAAATTACTGCATTTCCTCCTGGTCATGTTTATGATTCTAATACTGATAAACTTACAAGATATTTTGAACCATCTTGGTGGGATGAAAGTAAGATTCCATCTAAACCAGCAAATTTAAAAGAAATCAGAGAAACTTTAGAAATGGCTGTTAGAAAGAGACTTATGGCTGAAGTTCCTTATGGTGTCTTACTTTCCGGTGGTTTAGATTCATCTTTAATTGCTGCTATTGCTGCAAGAGAAACTCAAAAAGCTGCAATTGCTGAAGGTGATAGATCTATTGATGCTTCTCATACCCTTACTGGTGTTGATTCTAAAGGTAACCTTTCATTCACTGGTTGGGCGAAACTTCATTCTTTTGCTGTCGGTCTTCCAGGTGCTCCTGATTTAATTGCTTCTAAAAAGGTTGCTGATTTTATTGGTACAATTCATCATGAACATACTTTTACTCTTCAAGATGGGTTTGATGCTCTTTCTGATGTCATTTATCATTTAGAAACTTATGATGTTACTACTATTAGAGCTTCAACTCCAATGTATTTACTTTCTAGAAAGATTAAAGCTCAAGGTGTTAAAATGGTTTTATCTGGTGAAGGTTCTGACGAAATTTTTGGTGGTTACCTTTATTTCGCTCAAGCACCATCTGCTTCTGAATTCCATATTGAAACTGTTAAGAGAGTTAAAAACCTTCATTATGCTGATTGTTTAAGAGCAAACAAATCCACTATGGCTTGGGGTCTTGAAGCTCGTGTTCCTTTCCTTGATAAAGAATTCCTTGAAGTTTGTATGAACATTGATCCATCAGATAAAATGATTAACTCAAAAGAAGGAAAAATTGAAAAATACCTTCTTAGAAAGGCATTCGATACTAAAGATGAACCAGATAAGAAAGCTTATTTACCAGATGAAATTCTTTGGAGACAAAAGGAACAATTTTCTGATGGTGTTGGTTACTCTTGGATTGATGGTCTTAAAGATTTAGCAGAATCTTCAGTTACTGATGAACAACTTGCTAATCCAAAACCTGAATGGGGCAATGATATCCCAACAACAAAGGAAGCTTACTTTTATAGATGTAAATTTGATGAATTGTTCCCATCTAAAGCAGTTGCTTCTACTGTCATGAGATGGGTTCCAAAAGCTGAATGGGGTTGTCATGAAGATCCTTCAGGTAGATATGCTAAGATTCACGAAGCTGCTGTCAATGATGTTTAATAGAATTCATTCCAAATGTACACTTTTTTTTTCTTAAAAATAAACCCAGGTATATATGTAGCAGACTGTATATTTTCTTCTGTCCTTAATATCTTTTTAATAAATATATATCTATTTATTCATTTTTGACTCATGTTATTGTGGTGAAACACACATGATAAGTAACCTCACATTAAAAATTGTTTTCAAAAAAAAGTAGACTATTATTACAAACGCAACAACAAATATCCAAGAAGAAAGTACATAATCTATATAAATCAATGTTTTATAATGAGTCATCTGCTAAATCAGTATCAATGATAACACCTTTGATAAAATTAAAACCTCTACCATCCCTTTTTTCTCGTGTTACTACATCAACGATTATTGTTGTTTCTATTTCATCTTCGATACCTTCACCAGCTTGACCTTCATCACCTTCTAAATTATCAAATTCATCCTCTCGCTCTTCATAAATCACATTTTGTTCAATTTCCTCAAAATCAGGTGCTAACGCACTCCATTTAGGATCAATTTGTAACCCCCAAATGTATATTGATCCTGTATCAATACCATTTGAAACAATTTCACATCTTCTACCACACCAATCAACTGTAGCCGATTCTTCTTGAGGTCCTTCTAGAATTTGAACCAATGTACCCATACCAGATTCCCAAACATAAACTTCATGGGTACCACCACCTTGGGATTGTGTGCTTGCGCAAACGTATTCTCCAGATGGTGAAAGTTTTACCGTATTCCATTGAATACGATTGACAGCATCTTGATACTTTTGCTCAAGTGTAAGATTCCATTCTTCAAAATCTAATTGTAAATCCCAGTTACTTATATCATATTGCCTGATGACTCTATCACTAGAATTAACAACCAATTTACTTGCTGAGCATAACTCTGTTCCAAATATTAGCTTTTTATGAAAATGATTTGTATTTGTAAATTCACCTGTGGTTTCATAAACTGCCTGCTCAATAATATCAAAGCCTTTGATAATTCCATTTGCAATCTTGAACCATTTTACTATCTTTAATGATTTTAAATCAATGATTTGCAACCATCCTTTATTTGTTCCAGTAACTGCAAAATTACCACCCATTATTGATTGAGCACATGTTGCATTTCCTTCACCTTTCAAATTAGTAGCACCATCAACTTCCATTTCGTCATTATCTTTTAAGTCAATTATAGTATCATCTTTAATAAAACAAATATTTTGACCATTTCTACATATTCCTAATTTCCAGTCAATCCAATTATTATCAATGATGGTACCATTTGAAAATATTTCAACATATTTAATACCACCAATAAATTTCTTTTGAAATTCTAATTCCATTGATCCATTACTTAATTCTAATTTCCATAATGAAATTTTCCAATCTTCAGCCCATGTAATCAATCCAACTACAACAGAATCATAAATCCATTTAATTCCAGTTATACTTCTTTCATGACCTGAAAGAATTGTTGTGACATTATGAGTCCATGTATCAATTATTAAGACTGTTCCATCAATTAGTCCAGATGCAATATAATGACCACACGGTGAAATTGCTATAGTTGTCGACTGACCATATGATAAAGTTGTTGTAAGCGTTGATGGATACTCTGCAGATATAACAAATGGATCATGAAGGGCTAAGTTCATTATAAACCACTTTGGTTTGTTCTATATGGTATATTATTTGAATATTTACTTTAGTTATAGGTGTAGATGATATAAATGAGAAAAGTATAAATTTTTCAAATTTTGAAGAAAACATATTATTTATTGAAATCAGTGAGCTCATTTCTTTCTCTGCATATAATCAATAAATAAAGGAAATGAAGCGTATAAAAAAGTTATAGAATATACAAAATATAAAAGAAACAAATAAAAGAAGAGAAACTATAAAAATTTAAAGAGGATATCAAAAAGAAATTAGTGAAAAAGAAAAGCGGTATAAGTAGGTATCAAAATCGAAAAAAATGTAAAATTTGAAATGATATTGAGTTATATATGCAATCTCATCTTTGAAAATTAAAAGAATCCAGGACGAGTGGCTTTCACATCTTCATCCAATTCTAAAAATTCCTGACCGTTAGATGGTTCAACGTTTATATTCCCAGTTGGTCCTGAATGTTCTAAATTATAAGAATTAACTGTTTCAAAAGGATTCAAATCCACAGGTTTAAATGGATTATTAGGATCCAATGCTCCTGAATCCATAGATGGTGAAGTAAGATGTTGTTTCTTAAAAGATGGTGGATTCATACTAGAATCGTCATTATTACTGAAATTTAATTCATCATAATTATGATTTTCCAAATTAGAAGTTGTTGTTGCTTCACTAGGATGATCTACTGTTTGTGATGAAGTATTCTCATATTCATTGATATTAGGAGATGTTTTATTCACATCAGAACCAGTGATAATGTTTTCTGATGATGATTCATCATTTTGATCGTACATTTGAGTAGCCCAATCTGGGTCATGTTCTTTTGCAATTTGACCTAATTCTAATAATTCTGCAGTACCATGATTTGCTCCAACAGTACCATGAATGTTTCTTTGGAAAGATGTTCTATCATCTTTAGTTGGAGAGAAACGAGCATCTGGATTCTTATAATATATTGTAATAATAGCAAGGACAAGAATCATAATCAATAAAATTAATGAAACTGCTGCATTCATAATAAAAAATATAAGACCCATGACAGATCCAACATTTTCTGCTTGTCCATAAATATCTGAAAAGAAGGTGAAAAAAAATGAATTAATTGTAACAATAACACCAATGAACACCGAAATAATATTTGTAAATTTATCCAAATATGGTAAATAGTGACATAATAGTCCAAGATAGACCATATCAATAATCCATAAAGCCATAGCTTGAGTTTTACCAGATCCTTGAGCAAGACCAACAAATAGAGCTTTCACAAATACGTATCCTAAAGCCACTGCAGTAAACCAATATTTTCTAGCATCAAACATTGTATAGATACATCCGAAACGATTCAAAAATTCTGGATCACCATACAATAATGCAGCAGGATTACCATATTCATGAATTGAACGTTTGACAGTGGTAAAAATTCTATAGAGAGCATATCCTAATGTTGCTAAAGTTGAAATTAAGAAAAAGACAGAAATAACGATAACAGCTGGTGAATCATTAACTGTAAATTCAAATAATGAAAAAATCATCAATTGTGGAAAACCAATATAAATATATTTCAATAAAAGACCTTTCAAAGTTGATTTCCATGAATTATTATTTTCTGAATGTGAGATACTCATCTTTTCATGAATCTTTCTTGACTTTAAAAGCCTTGTTAAAATTCTAAATGCAAAAAATAAGCCAACAAGAAC
>JAJLVG010000424.1:0-15175 GCA_030564585.1 Martiniozyma abietophila
TTGAAAAATCAATAAAATTTAAGAGAGAGTTGAAACAATAAGAAAGAAAAAATGTGGACTTTTTTTTATGTAAAGTAGTCTTTTAAAGGTATAATAAAATTTATAAATGTATAAATCTATAATATTCGAATCATCAGATGTTCAAAGTGAAGATTGTGATTTCTAAAAAATACTAGTAGAAAAAGATAAAGGGGAAAATAATTTTGTAAATGCATTTTTTTTCTTTCACAATTCATCATGAGGAATGGAATTGTCATTATTATCATCATCGTTGATGATTTCAATGTTAGCTTGCTTTTTGGACACAATTTCAGCAACTGAATCATCAAGATGTTGCCATTCACTCACTTGCCTCTTTGCTCTGTCCAATTTAGACTCTTTAGTCAATGGATTGTTACACAAGTCAATAGTCTTAGCCTTCTTAAGAGATTCATCATCACACCAGGTTTCACACCAAAGCCAAGACTGATCTAATGAATGAATTGGAATTAAATATTGAAGATTATTTGGTAAATCTTGATCTAAATTACTTAATGAATTGGGATCTTTTGATAATTGTTGATAATGATCTCTTAAAATATCTCCAACTCCATATTGTTTAAAATTAGTTAAATCAACAACGTATAATGCACTAATATGATATTTATATTGATCACCAAGAATATCTTTCCAATAACCTTGTTGCCAAAATCTAAATCCATCCATTTCTTTACGAGATTCACACATTGGAGTGAATCCATATGGAGCACTATCCAAATCTTCTTCAATTAAATCATACATATCTGTACGAATGATTTGATCAGAATCAACAAATATAACCTTTGGTAAATCTTGTGGGAACAAAACATCAAGGAATAAAATTTTATAACCCCAAATTAACCGTTGTCTTTCACTTTGAGATTTTAACCAAATTGGCCATTTATACATGATCAATTCATATTCAAAATTAAAATGTTGAGATAATAAATCAAGGTCATTTCTTAGTTTTGGTGACATGAAATTTTCAATGAACCAAAATTTAACGGTATGTTCGGTATTTTCCATCACTGAAGTAATCATAACTTTTAAAAATCGTTCATAAAGATGACCAGATGCAACAGTAAAAATATTAATATCAGCATGGTGTTGCTTTTGATCATTTGAACTAAATTTAATTGGAACTAAATTTTTAATTTTATTAAACCAATTATTTTCATTCTTTTTATTATCATTAGTATTTTCATCATTATTTTTTATTAATTCAATTGATTTAATTAGAGAATCATTTTCTTTCCCTTTCTTTTTATGGAATTTCGGTTTAATTATTTTACCACTTAAATCAGAAATCCAAATATGATCATCATCAATAAAATCAAAAATTTTATTATCATTCATTTTTAATAACCATTTACCAGGATTTGCTTTCAATTGGAAGTAACCATAATTTGACATTATATTAGTATCTGAAACTTTTTCATTATCCATTGAAAATAATTCCATTGAAACACCTACTGGCTTTTCAATTAATTGATTATCATTTTGATCAAGAATTGAAGAATAACCTTCAATTAAAATATTATTTAATTTAAATTCACCTCTAGCAAATGAATCATCAGTAAGATCTAATTTTAAATTATCTAAATCTGTATTGGTATCATTAATAGAAACTAACCATCTTTGAGGATCATCAATTTCAACATTAAAAAGAGTCTTTTGTGGAACATTTTCAAATATTATATGATTATTATTATTTAATGATAATAATGGATCAAAATTAAATTTTGATTTATAAAATCTCATTATTGGTAACTTTTCAGATTCTATTAATAATGGTCTTAAAAAAATATTAATATTAACAAATGATAAATGAGATAATAAAGGAATGAAAGTAACTAATTTTTGACCATCTTCAGAAATTGGATCAATAATTAATTTAATATCAATCTTTGCATCATTTTTATTATTAATTGAAATCATATTTGTTAAAGGTAAAGAATCTGTTGAAAATCTTGGAATAGAATTTGATAAAGAAGGTTCATCATTTTTATAGAAATAAGTTGAAGAAATTAACCAATTTAAATAATTTAAATATTCATATTTATTTTCTTTGAAAGGTAAATCAACTTTATATGATTTAATAATATTATTAGTAATTTTAAATCTTGACATGATTTCAAAATTAATTAAATTATTAAAATGATTCAAATTTAAGGTATCATGATGATTATTTGAAATATCAATTTTTCTACCACTAATGATTAAATAAATTGAATTTAAATTGAATTGAGATATTTCATAAAGTGAACTTAAAATTGTTTTAATAGTCAAATGTTCACCTTGATCATCATTACTTTTATCTGAAGATTTTAAAGTTGTTAGAATTGAATTTATAATTAAACCATTATTTTCTAATTTTAATAAAGATTCGAATTCATCAGTAATAGAAGTATCAATAATTTCAATTTGAGTATTATGATTTGATTTTAATAAAAATTCAGTTGATTGTTTAATTTGATTTATAAATTTTTTATTTGAAAATGAACCAATTAAAGTAATTTTTATTGGTAAATTTTTATTTAATAAATGATTATCATTAATAATCTTTATTGATTTTAAATTTTGAAATCCATGATTATAAATATTAAAATTTGGTATTGATATTAAAGAAGATGTTAATTGATTAATTGAATCAGGGATTAATAAAGGATCTCTAATTGAAAATGAATTTCTTTTTAAATAATTTTTAAATTTAATATCATTTGGAATTAAATTATTTTTAAAATCATTGAATAAATCAATTGAATCTAAACTTATTTGACTCATTGCTTTTGTAATATCATTAAAATCAAATACTATACCATTTGAAATAATAATTGGTTTATTTTGATCAATTTTAAAATCATTATAAAATTGATCAAGCCAATTAAAAATGATTTTTTCATCTTCAGGGACAATATTTGGGAAATGTAATGCACGGAATGTCATTAAATTTAAACCTTCCTTTGAATTTATTGACATATTAAATAAATGAAGGAAACTTAAACAATCTTTTGGACCTTTATATTTCATACTACCAAAAAATTTTTTTGTTGCATGTTTTGAATATTTTGATGAATCTTTCAATGGGATGATACCAAATCTAATTGGTAAATTAAATTTTAAAATTTTTCCAGCAATATCCATAAAGAATGAAAGTTGAGTCTTATTTGTTAAATCAATAACAAATATTAAATCAAAAATATTTTCTGATGAAGGTGGTAATTGACCAGAAAGTAATAATGATTCATCAAAATTTTTATAAATTTCTTTTGTTTTACCAAAATTTTTATACATTGGATCTAATTCAATATCATTTAAATAACCAATTAACTTTTCATAACTTGATAAATTATACCTTCTTGAAGGAACATTTATAAAATCAAATATATTATTAGAAAATTTTGAAATTATTGATTTTGCATCTATTGATTTTATATTAATTTCATTAAATTTATTAATTATATTAAGTTCTCTTTTAATAGAATTTAAAATATTAAATAAATTTAAATTTATTAATGATAATGGAGAATCATTTAAATAAATCCCATTTGGAATTTTAGTTTTATAAGAATCTAATGAATTAATTTTAATTTTAATTAATTTTGAATTTGGAATATTTAAATTTGAAATTAAATTTGAAAATTTTGGAAATTGTTCAAATATTAATAATAATGAGTCAATATTTATAAAATCTTTTGATTTTAATAAGAAATGAGTAAATTTAAAACTTAATGATCTTAATTGATCTGTTGTAAGTCTTTTTATATCATTTAAATAATAAGATTTTAAATCAATTGATGTTAAATTTAATAAATTAATATTTTTATTATCATTAGATGATTCATTATCATCATCATTAATTGAAAGTATCTTTTGCTTTTTAGAATCTGATAAATTTGAATCATCAATAGCAATATAATCGGTTCTTTTCAAATTAAGAGCAGCACCATAACCTGATAATGATTCAAATGAATTACTATTATTATTATCATTATCATTATTATCATAATAATAATCAGGAACGTATCTCCAAATCAATGAAAAATCATTATTACTTTTAATTGCTGATTGAAACATATTAAAAAACATCAATTTAAAATTTGGATCATTAAAATTACCATAAATAATAAAGAATTTATTTGAAAATTTAGAACCAATTACATGGTCAAAAGGTAAAATAGTTGATTTAAATTTTGAAGATGAAGAAGAAGTTGAAGATTTTAAAAAGAATGCAGCATCATTTTCACAATAAAAATTATCAATATCATCAAATAATACAACATCACCATTACAATTATGATTATTTCTAATAAATGAATTATAATATGAATAATGTGATTCAATCTTTGGACTATAAAATTTATTTGAAATTTCAATATCAATTAAATTTTTTAATTCAATATTATTTAATAAATCAATTGAAAATTGATAAAATTCTTCATCAGTTAATTCATTTCCAAATAAAATACCATTTTCATCATTTTCGATATCATAAATCAATTCATTTTCATCATCCCTTTTAAAATTAAATAATTTTTCAATTAAAATTGAATATAAATTTTCATCATGAGAAGAAATTGATTCTAAAACATGTAATTTAAAAGGTGTTGAATGCCAATTAGCATTCAATGATATATCAACTGACCCAGCAATGGTCCAATTGACAAATGTCAGTAATGAAACTAACAAACAATGGATAGGAATCATATATATTTGATTCAATATCTCTTCTCTTCTTTCCTCTTCAATTTAATTCCTCTCTCCTTTTTAATATGACAAAAAATGCGAGTGGAAAACGGCAAAAAAAAAGAAGAGAAAATTAAATTTTAATTTTAAAATAAACCAACAGAAGAAGAAGAAAGGGAAGTTTAAAGGGGGAAACAACACTATATAATGCTTACAAGTAGGATACTGTCACGTTCAAGTATCAACTATTCGTTTGTTTACGGTCAAGTCGTGTTCAAACGATTTCAATCAAGCGCTCCAGGTCCACGTTCTGCTAAAAAGAAGATCATAACAGCGTCTACAACAACGTCTACAACAGCGTACAACAGCGTCTACAACAACAGACGTTGTTGCTGCAACCACTAAGAATACAAAGAAACCCGTGTCCAAGAAATCTCTGTTTGTTGAAAATCAACCGGCAACTATTAAATCACTCACAAGTAAAAAGGCGTTGGTGATAAAGAAACAAGGATTTTCTTCTGTTGCAAAAGTCGCAAGTACTATGGATTTAGAACCGAAACATATATTATTAGATAAATTGTATCAAGGTTATAGACCATTAGTTATACCACATAGCCCCGATATACATAGAGATGAACAAAAGAGACCATTATTAATTGATATTTTAGGAGAAATTGCATTTGAAGAAGATGGTGAAATTAGTTCACGAAATAATGATGATAATGAATCTTCAAGGTCAGATGAATATCATACACCTACAATGGTTATATCAAAATACATTTTTAATCGTCATCCGGAACTTGATCGTCGATTAGAATTACTTGAAGATGGTACAGAAAAACTTGGGGATGCAACTGAAAATGCAAATGAAAATGCAGATAAAGTTGAAAATAGGTTTAAACGTCGTCCTCGTCGTGGTGGACGTAACCGTGTTCAGTTTAAAATAAAGATAAACTCTGATAATAATGATTAGTGTTGTTGTTCTTACGTAATTTTGAGGCGTTTTTCTTTTTCACGTCATTTTTGTACATAAAAAAAAAAAGTTGAAGAAAAATTAATGACTTTTTATCCTTTTGTAACTTTTAAATTTGTAAGTAAGTTATAACATTCATACATACAGAAAGTAGCAGAAAAGGCTTTAACGAATGATGCATTTAACATTGGCTAAATTCATTACATTGGCGATTTCAATTCAAGAGTCGATTGCATGGTCACCTACTGATTCTTATGCTCCAGGAATTGTTGATTGTCCATCTTATTTAGATGATAAAACAAATAGTAGTAGTGATAGAACATCAGGATTTTTACGTGAAGCTACAAAGATTAGTAATGATGAACTTGAATGGAGAAATGAAAAAGATAATAAAACAATTCAACATTTAGAAGTATTTTTAAATAGTTTAAATTGGTCTGATTTTAATCCATCAGATTATCTTACTAGTGTTGTTAATAATGAATCTGCTCAAATTCCAAGAATTGGTTTAGCATTTTCTGGTGGTGGATATCGTGCAATGCTTTGTGCTGCTGGTGAAATAGCAGGATTAGATAATAGAACAGTTGGAACTTTTGATCATGGGATCCCAATTTTAGAATCTTCAACTTATATTTCAGGTTTATCAGGTGGTTCTTGGTTTTTATCAACTTTAGTTGCAAATAATTGGACTTCAATTCAAGATATTATTGATCAAAATGGTCAAGATGATGCTATTTGGGATTTAGAACATTCAATTGTTGCTCCATATGGTATAAATTTAATAAAAAATGGTTTATATTGGAATGACCTTGATGATTGGGTTGATGAAAAGAGAAGTGCTGGATTTGAAGTTTCTTTAACAGATCCTTGGGGTAGAGGTTTATCAAAGCAATTCTTACCAACTGTTGATCAATATGGTGCAGCAATGTTATTTTCTGATGTTCAAAATTATGATCCTTTTAAAAATCATGAAATGCCATTCCCTTTAATTGTTTCAAATGGTAGAAAACCTGGAGATAATATTATTGATTCAAATTCAACAATTTTTGAATTCAATCCTTTTGAATTAGGTTGTTGGGATCCTTATGTTAATTCATTTGTTGATTTAAAATATGTTGGAACTCCAATGGATGCTGGTAAAGTTTCTGGAAATGGTTCATGTTGGTCAGGTTTAGATAATACTGGATTTGTATTTGGTACATCTTCAACCCTTTTCAATCAATTCCTTCTTCAATTAAATTCAACAAGTCTTTCTGGTGCTGTTTATTCAATTGCAAGTTCTTTACTTAAAGATCTTGATAATGATGATAATGATATTGCTCCATGGTATCCAAATCCATTTTATAATACTCCTTATGGTTCTTCAAAAGAAATTAAAAAAAATGATACTTTATATTTAGTTGATGGTGGAGAAGATCTTCAAAATGTTCCTTTATGGCCACTTTTACAACCTTCTCGTGAAGTGGATGTTATTTTTGCATTTGATAATTCTGCTGATACAAATATTAGTTGGCCAAATTTTGATTCATTTGCTAATACCTATGATCGTCAATTTAGTGAAGCAAGTAATGAAATTGCTGTTCCTTATATGCCAGATTCAAATTCTTCATTATATTATAATTTAACTGCACGTCCAACATTTTTTGGTTGTTATGCATCTAATTTAACAAGTTTATTAAAAGAAGATAACACTTCAAGTATTCCTCCTTTAATTGTTGCAATTGCAAATAGAGAATGGTCATATAAATCAAATACTTCAACTTTTAAATTAAAATATACAAATGAAGAAAAACTTTCGATGATTAAAAATGGTTTTGAAGTTTCAACTTTTAATAATTTAACTGTTGATGAAGATTTTAATATATGTGTTGGTTGTGCAATTCTTCAAAGATCAAAAGAAAGACAAGGAATTGAAATTGGTGATCAATGTCAAAAATGTTTTGATACTTATTGTTGGGATGGTGAACTTCATACTGGAGAAGTTTTCCGTGATTCTTTTACTGATACAGGTATGTATGACTCTTATGAAACTGATAATGAAAAGGTTGAAAGTCAAAATGTTGAAAATGTTTCTTCATCTGCATCTGGTTCTCCTTCTTCTGAAGGAACTGCTACTGTTAGTTCTATTTCTTCAAATAGTAAGAATAATGGTAACCATTTAACTACTGGTTCTTCAACAAATATTTTCAGTATTATTCTTGGTTTACTTTTATGGGTTTTATGAATTTTTTAAATCTCTGGTTTTCGTTTTGAATTAGATATTGTCTTATATCAGGTTTTTGTTTTTCATTATGGTGATGACGTGGTACTTCCCTTTTTTATTTTTATTATTATTGTTGTTGTCATTGTCATGTTTACACTGTTATTGTTGTTGGACTATACCTATTATACTTTTTTTTTGTTTACTTATTTATTTACATATTTTTTACATTATCTATAATTATTATTAACGATTTACTCATACTAGAACTGAATGACCATCTCAATGCTATACATATTGTGTTGTTATTGTTGGTGTTAAATTTAAAACAGTTCTTTCTTTTTCAGTTTTAGTCTATCTCCGGTTTGTTAAATTTTTTTTTTTTTATTTCAATTTGTCAACACACAGAAAACAACTTAGCAAACAACACAACACACATCAGTAAACAAGTAGGAACTACCAGTTAAGTTACTTTTCGGTTAAATTCAAAGTTATTTCTGATAAATACATTTGATCACTTCTTTGCTCTTCTTTTCTTTTTATTTACTCTATTTTTTTTTTGATTCAATTTAAATCAATTTAATTCAACTCTCTTTCTTCTTTTTTTAACTTTAAAAGATGTCATTTACTACTTCACAAATAAAGAGTAAATCCAATGAACAACCAATAAAAGTAAATCAACTTGCAATAGTTGTTGCAAGGGCTAATGAATTAAGAAACGTTTTAAAAATGGATAAACAATCACCATTTGTAACATTAAGATTACAAGATCAAGAAATATCAACAAAAGTAATTCATAGAGCAGGTCAAACACCAAGATGGGATGAAGATCATTGGTTTTCACTTGATGGGATTGATTTATCAATTGAAAAAAATAGAAAGATAATTGTAAATATTTATCATCAAAAGAAAAATGATGCAAAACTTATTTGTTATGGTGAAGTTGATTTTACACCAAGTTTAAAAAAATCTACAAAAGATGGTTATGATGGTTGGTTTGATATGTTTTGGGAAAATAAATTTGCTGGTAAAATATATTTAGAATTTACTTATTATCCAAAAACTGGTCAAGTTCCTTTAGGTACTGAAAATATTGGTAGATCAAACATTAGTAATAATGGTTTTAATAGATCAAAATTTGGTGATAAATCAATAGATATAAATAAATATGAATTACCTGAATTGATAGATAATACTAATAATAAACTTAATTTTGAGAATTTAGATAGTTCTGATGATGATGATGATTTAAAAAGAGAAAATGTTAAATTTAAATCAAGGTTTAGTTCACCGAGTTCAAAAAGAAGTTATCGTCGTCAATCACCAAAAAAGAAAATAGTCGAAAATAATTCAATTATTGATAATTCAACATCAACATCAAATGATGGTGGATTGTTTGCATTTTTAGATAAAAATGTTAAATTACCTAATTTTATTACAAATGCTTTTGGATCATTTGAAAATGATGATAATTCTAATTTTGAGAATCATACTAATAATAACAATAATAATACTACAAATGGTTGGGGAATATTTGGAAATAATAATAATAATAATAATAATAACAATAATAGTAATTATAATAATGAAAACAACGAATTTCGAACTAGTGTAAGAAAGAAACTTGAAACTCCTAAATTAGTTGGTAATGTTCCAAGGAATTTATTTGAAGATTCAAGTGATGATGATGATGATGATAATGATGCTGTTGAGTTAGAAAATAAAATTAAACAAAGTATCATGTCAAGACAAGAAAAGATATTCCATGAAGGTATTGAAACATCAAAAATTCCATTCCGTGATTCAGACGAAGAAGAAGAATCTAATGAAAGAAATCATTTGATACCATCCTTTGATAGTGAAGAAGAATATGATATGAATCAAGAAGTCGATTTCAAAGCTTCAACGAGATCATCATCTCCAACTAAAAATCAAACTCAAAATCAATTTAAGAGAAATGATTTGAAACAAAGCTTTAAGAATAAACCACTTCCGAACTCACCTTTTGGTTATCATGATGATGATGATGATGATGATGATGATCTCCCGCCGCCTCCCCCAAAACATATTATACCTACAAAATCATTATTATATTCTAAGAGTCAGAATTTAGGAAACAAAGAAAAGGATGATCAATCGTCTTTAGACATTGGAGAAGGGACTATGAGTTGGTATGATAAAAGAATGAGAAGTCGTCGTAACGATCGTTAATTATTCGTTAAAATGAATTTAAAAATGTAGAAATCAATGATATACTTTTCTTTTCTTTTTCAGATTGTTAAATCGTTATTATTATTAATGTACAATATACATATACGAAGTATATAATTTTAATAGATATTTTGGGTTTGTGTGTAATAGAATTAAATATTTTTAGTTTCATTGTTTTAAAATGCAGCTTCATCATCACCATCATCCCTTTCTTCGTATTCATCACCATCATCAAAATACTTTTCAGCATTATAATCATCATCGTCTTCATCTTCAAATTCATCATCAACATCATCTCCATCTTCTTCATTATCTTCTTCATCATCTATTCCTGCATTTAAGTTTGCTTCAACATCGTTTAATCTATCAAGCATTTGTTTCTTTTGATCATTTTCTTTATCAAAAATCAATTTATCAATATTTTTTTCTATATCAACATTTAAAGGATTTAAAGAATAATTTGAAACAGTAAAATGTTTTTTATTTGATTTATTAATTCCTAAAACGTTATGTAATTCAGGTGGGAAATAATTTATTTGAAATGGATGATCAGAAATTAATTTACCAATTTTAATTTTTTTTCTATATTTATCAGAATATCTTTTAATACCATCATTTACACCACCTTCTAAATATTCTATTGTAGCTTTCCTTTTCTTTGATTTAATTAAATTAATATCTTGTGATAAACTTTGTAAATTTCCTGAATAAAATGATGAATCTTTTATTGATGTCATGAAATTTAAAAGGTTATTGATTCCATTTAATTCTTTCCTTGTTGGTGCTCCATTTATTGGTAATGGATATTCATTAGTAACGGTTGATTGTATTGAAGTTATATCATTCCAATCCAAACCAAAAGGAAGTAGTTGTTGCCGACGATTTGCTGCCATTTATTTTTACCTTTTTTTCTATTTGAATAATAGAATTATATGAACTAAAAAAAAGGGGGAGAGAGAACGAAAAACACAGAAGAGCTGCAGTAATATAGTAAGATGTTAAAAAGAAACTCTTTATGTTGTTACAAGAAAAGATGACAGAAAAAGTAAAAGTAAGAAAAAAAAATTGTTTGCTCTGAAAAGAAAGAATTAGAAAAAAAATAAAAATATTTCATTTATAAAGGGAAAGTTACAAGTTGTTAAAATTATAATAATATATTAAATAAAGGTTCATTCATCTAGTAAGTCCTGAATGTCTTCATCGCTGTGATCTGCTGTAGGAAGAGGGCCACCCATCTTTTGTTGAACTGAAACAGCAATACGTTCGATCTCATCAGCATATGCCTTTTCTTGCTTTTTAACTGTTCTTCTAGTTTGTTTTCCCCAACCCCAATTCTTATCTGAGCCAGTAATCTCGGCTTGATCAGTAATATTATCAAAGAGTTGATCAGTAGATTGATTATCTTGTTCCTTTCTTAATCTATCTTGTTCGATTTGTGATTTGAGTTGTCTAACTTTTAACCATTCTTGAGCTCTTGTTCTAAAGAAAATGTAACCACAAACAATGATAATAAGACGCAATGCGCCATACATGTCGATCTCATTGAACAACCTCTTGTAAACTCTATCCACAATATCAATAACCTGATCCATTCCTTTGCCCCTTTGCTTTCAATAAAAAGAAATGATTACCAATATAGCTTATAAATTTAAAAATAAAACAGACGAACATTTTTAAATTTCAACATTCGTCGTCGCTGTTATTATTGATTTGTTGCTCATTAGCAGAATTAACATTAACAGGTTCAACAAGAGTAACACTATTCAAATTAACAACACTACCATGGCAAGGTTTACATTTAAATAATTGTTTACCAAATAATTTCCCATCATGTTTACCAACAGGATTTTCCCATTCAACCCCAAGCCAAATTTTATTACTATTATCAATTTCAGGAATATGACCAATAAATCTAACAATTCCAATACCTTTGCCTTTCATTTCAACATTTGAAACATCAATAGTAAAATTATTTACCTTCTTATTTATATATTCATTATCAAATTCTGCTAATTTATTTTCACGTTTCCATTGACGAACACTTTTATCTAATGCATCATACTTTTCATCTGGTAAAGTATAAAAGATATTATTATTCTCATCATCTTTTGTATTATTATTATTATTATTATTATTATTATTATTATTATTATTATTACTATCACGTTCAATTTGTGAAATTATAGAATTTGGATTTGTATCAATGACATAAACTGTACAATTATCAATAAATCCAAGTTCAGACAATGTAAAATTATAATCTTTTAACTCAAAAATTTTATCAGGTTCTTCATTATTAAAATTATTACCATTTATTAAATGATTAAAATAATAAATCTTTTGATATGATAATTCAATCCCAGTTAAAAATTCAAGGGTTTGTGAAAATTTATTTAAAGTTTGATTTGTAGCTAATGTTTTCGTATTTTGAATAAAAGAAGAAACAACATGGACATCTATCATTTGTGATGCTGTCATTATTTAATATATTTAATATTCTCTATCTATATATAAATATCACCTTACGTTCGTGTGGGTTTCTCTTATTAACGTGTTGTTGTTGTTGTTGTTGTTGTTGTTTAGCAAATTTTAGTTAAATATTGAAATTTTTCTCTTTCTTTTGAATTTTTCTTCTCTTCTTAATTTAATCAAAAAGAAAATGAATTATTTAAACCATTTCTTAACTATATATGGGTAAATATGCTAATGATAAGAGAATTCCACCAAAGAGTGAACCTCCAAATGGTTATCAAAATATAAAACCAACATTAGATAAATTTGATGAAAAATTAAATATTGCAACACAAAAATCAACAAAAGATTTAACACCAGTATTAAAACGTCAATCTCATTTTAAATTAATAAAATTAAATCATCAACGATCAAATTATTTATTTAATCTTTATTATAAAAGGAAAGTCATTTCTTTAGATCTTTGGATGTGGTTAATTAAATGGAAATTCGTTGATAAAAACCTTTGCGCAAAATGGAAGAAGAAAGGTTATGAAAAGTTATGTTGTTTACAATGTATTGGACAATCTGTTTGTGTTTGTCGTGTTCCATTGAGTGTTAGAAAAATAGAAGGAGTTAAAGAAGGAGAGATAGGTCATCCTGATCCTTGTACGAGGTGTGGTTGTACAGGTTGTTCAAGTGGTGACTAATAAAACTTCAACAATCATTATTGTTTTTTTTTTTCAATTCATTAATAAGTTAAAAAAGAAAATACAAGAGAAGAGAAGAGAAGATATATAGAAAAGGTATCACAGCTTATTGTGTGGAAGATACATAAATGATAAATCAGTGAAAGCATTTACCCATTGTTTACCTATTATATTACCTTCATTAAAATCTTTAAATAAAATTTTTTCATGGTCAAAATATGCTGAATCGAAATCATATTCAACTTTAACAGATATGAAAACATTCTTCTTGCTTTTCTTATTATTCCTTTTTTGTTTGACAGTTTGAAATCCATCATCTAGATTTTTAATATTAGGATCAGTATTATTTTCAATAACTTTAGCAATCCTTGAACAATTTGGATATTTCATAAAATATTCAGATTCTGTAAATTTATCACTGTATACTCTTAAATTATTAGATAATAAATATTCAGGTTGAATAGTTGTAATGAACTTTTCAAGTTCAATTATTGGAAAATGAGGTAAATAGTATAAAACATTACTAGTTTTTAATACATTTTTCAATTCTGACTTGTTATTATTTTTTTCGTCAAATACACGTTTTGTTTCTTCTTTCTCTTCTTCTTCTTCGTTATTTTCTTTTTCTTTTTCTTCTTCATCTTCTTCTCTACTTTCTTGCGGATCATGAACAGTATAACCAAATTTAATCATTAACCATTCAATTTCTAATTCACTGAATATTGGATCCCATAAATATACGTTCTCTTTTGATATACTAAATAGTTTAATCAATGAATTAATTAAAGTGAATTGATACATTGAAGCTATAGCATTTTCTAATGATCCAAGTCCCAAACAATATATACAATCAATATTTAAATGTTCAATCTCATTTTCAATTGAAATCAATAAATTACTCCCATTTATTTTATTTGAAATAAATTCATACTGTTTTTCAAGTTCATCAAATCTTGATATACCATTCAGCTCTTTCATTTTATCATAAATACTTATAAACTTTTCAATTCATTTTATACCTTTTCTTTCTCTTTCTCTCTCTCACATAGTTTTATAAGAAAAGAAAAAATAAAAAAAACTTTTTTTTTATATATTTAAAGGTGTTTATTTTAAGTGTAAAAACCATTATGATGGTTAATTTACTACATAGTATGATTACAAACCTTATAAAATCATTAGTTGTTGCCATTCAATGAATAAGGGTTGTTGGAAAAGCTTAAAATATATAGTTCATGCTTCCTTTTAGATCAAGTTACATATATAAAAAAAAAGGTAAGTATTCTTATCAACCATAAAATTTGAACTTTTTGATTAGAAGCTATAGAATTGATTAAAATAAAGATCATAGATATATATATATAATATTACCAAACAAATAAAAAAAAGGAAGGATAAATTGCTAATAAATAATGAGAGGGCATAAATAACAAATCTTAATGAAATTAATAAGATTAAAATAAGACGTCAACAATCCATTCGAAAACGAATTGATTGCAAAGAAAAGCGATAAAAGATTGTATGAATATAACTCAAATCAAACAGTTTGAAATTCAAATAAGGAGCATTAAAGCAAGTCCAATGACTCCCATTGCTGATGGTGAATATCTTCCAGCACCTCCAGTATATAATGAAACTGTGTTGGCAGTGGCAGAAATTGATTCTGATGCACTACTAGTAATCAAAGTTGATGTTGTTGATTCGGATATCTTCTCAGTATTGGAAATTGGTATCATGGTTGTTTGAGAAGTTGGTTCACTAATTTTGGTCTCAGCAGTGGTTGGAATTGTAACAGACGAATTTCCAGTTTTAGTTTCAACGATTGGATTAGTTGTAACTGAATCAGTTGCAGTAGTAATAGTTGTTAAAGAAATAATTGTTTTTGTTTCAAAACCAGTTGATTCATTTTCTGTCTTTGTTTCAGTAACA
>JAJLVG010000426.1:0-15110 GCA_030564585.1 Martiniozyma abietophila
CCAGCCACAGCTAAAAACATATTGATGAAATCAGGATTAACTGGTGTTCAATTAATGAATATTTGGGAACTTGCTGATACTAAGAAATCGGGTACTTTAATGTTTCCTGAGTTTTGTGTTGCATTACATCTAGCCAATTTGACTAGAAAAGGTGAGTCAATTCCTCAAGAGCTACCATTGAAAATCAAAAATGAAGTCATTGGGTTTGTTGATGCTATTAATTTTGATGTCGGTATGCAAAGTAATAATGCTCAACCTTCTACTTCTTTTGGTGGGTTTTCTCAACAGCAGACAGGTTATTTTCAACCACAACAAACTGGATATTTGCAACCACAAAGAACTGGATTGACCCCGTTAGCTCCTCAACAGACATCCGGTTTAATTCCAATGCAAACAGGTGGATTGAAACCTCAGCCAACTGGTTTTTTTAATCAGCTTCTTGGTCAGCAAACAGGTAGTTTATATCCACAAGCAACTGGTTCTGCACCACCAATGACTAGTTTTGGTGCTCAGCAAACAGGTGGATTTATGAATCAACAAACAGGTGGCGGATTTATGACTCAACAAACAGGTGGTGGATTTACTGGAGGATTAATGCCTCAGCAAACTGGTTTACAACCAATGCCTACAGGTAGACCAGGTCAATGGGGGTTTGTTGCGACACCAACAGGTGGTTTACCAGGATTAGAATCAATGCAATCCCATTTTCTACCAAACGCTAATACTCAAGCTACATTTTTGCAGAATCAAATGGGTGGTTCTACTGCTACTAATGTCACTTGGGCTATTACGAAGCAAGAAAAAATGATTTATGATAATATTTTCAAACAATGGGATAAAGAAAGAAATGGATTTGTTGAAGGTAATCTTGCCATTGAAGTTTTTTCGAAATCTGGTTTAAGCTTTGGTGATTTAGAAAGTATTTGGACATTAGCCGATCAAGGTAATAAAGGTAAATTGAATAAAGATGAGTTTGCAGTTGCGATGCATTTAATTTACAGAAGGTTGAATAAATTTGATATTCCAAATGTTTTACCACCGGAATTAGTTCCTCCTTCTTCTAAAGTTTTAGAAGATACTGTTGGAAACTTAAAAAATAGACTCAGAAGAGATTCAGCTAATAAACCAATCAATGGTTCTTTTACTGAACAGCAGAATAGAGGCCGTTCTGGTTCAACTTTTAAAAATAATGATGATGATATTCAGTATATTTCAACTGCAAGACATAGAGCCAGAGATACGAATGAAAATAACTCTACTACTGATGATGCATTTTCAGCTAAATATTCAATTGAAGATTTAAGAAAACAGATTCATGAAAAGAAGATTCTGTTAACTGCTATTGATGCTGAAGATGAAGATATAAATAATGATTATGGTAAACAAAAGACATTAAACGAAATTGAAATGTTGAAAACCAAGATCAAGAGCACCCAATCTGAACTGAATCAGTTAAGTCCTGTTAATACTTCAATTGAAGAAAAGACCCAATTATCATTAAAGTTAAATGCATTTTCAGATAAAGTTCATCAATTGGTTGATGCTATTGCTTCTGTCGATGAACAGATTAAGTCAGCAAAGATTGAACTTTATAGATTAGGCCTCGAGAAAGAAAATCCATCAGGTTTTGAAATTCGTGGTAGTGGTCTCCATGGTGAAATCACAGATAGAGATAGAAGAATTGCAAAACAAAAAGCTGAAGTTCAAGCGAAAATTGCTAAATTAACAGGAAAACCAGTTCCAAACTTTGAAGCTTATGAACATAATGAAGGGAAATTGAATTCTGAAATTCTGAAGATTACTACAGAAACAGAAAATCAAAAATCAACAATTAATGACATTGCTTCTTCAATTAAGACATTGATTGGTGATATTGGAAGTTCTTTAAATTTGACAAATTCAATGTCTGTTGGTTATTCTAAATGGGAAAAGAAAAATGGTATAAAAAATCAAGAAGTTTCTGATTTTATTGATTACTTGAATTCTACAAAACCAGTTGTTAAGACTGCATTCAAAGCTGATGAAACATCAATTAAGAAGAATGTTTACCCTTCATCTACCTCATCTAGTCTTACTGAAAAGGTTTTACCTGCAAGCTCAGCATCTGTTATTGATTCTCCAAAATCCGCATCACCACCTGTCAGTTCTACTGAAGATAGAGCCAAAAAGATTAAGGAAGATGCTCAAAGAAGAATGAATGAGAGGTTAGCTAAGTTGGGTATTAAGAGAAAAGGTGTTGAAAGTCAGCAAAAGGAAGAAATTAAAGTTGCTGAATCAGAAGTGGAGCCAGAAAAAGCCACCCGTACTGAAAATCAGGCATCAATAGCAAAAGCATCCACACCACCTCCTCCTCCTCCAAATCGTTCATCAAAGCCAATTTCTGAACTTGGTGAAACTGTAATGAATAATTCTTATTCTGGTGTTGGTGCTGATGATGAAGCTAGTGACGAGTCCAGTGATGAAGAAGACGAAGAAATTAAGAAATTGATGGCACAAAAGCAAGCATTAGAAGAAAAGAAAAGAAAGAAGAAATTAGAAAAGGAAGAAAGAATTGCTAAACTGAAAGCTGAAATGGCTGCGCTTGAGAATGATGAGAATAATTCTGATGATAGTTGGGATGAACCAAAGAAATCCACTATTGTTAAAAAAACTGATAAGAAGACTGAACCTGTTCCTCAACCTGTTGAAGCAGTTGACAATTCCCATAGTAATAATCCATTTGCGTCAATGATGACTGTTAAACCTGTCTCTGTAGCATCTACGAAAGTTTCTGAGTTACCAAAAAAAGATGATACCAATCCTTTTTCAAAGCCATCACCTACTTCGGCAGCAGCAGCAGCACCAGCACCAGCACCAGTATTGACAAATACACTTTCTTATGATGCATCTAAATTGCAAGCCCAAAGAGCTGCTCAGATGGGTAAATCAAATGATGATGGATGGTCTGATTCTGCCGATGATGATTCTGCTGATGAGATGCCGACTGGTCAAAAACAAGCAGAATTAGCGTCAATGTTATTTGGTGGTAGTGGCCAGACCACAAGAAACTCAACATTTGTTTTACCTCAGATTGATTCAACCAATAATGAAATTAGTGATGTCCCAGTTCCTGAAGATTCCATCAAACCTTCGATTGCTAATACCGAAACTACTTTGCAACCTGTGGAAGTTCACGAGAAAGCTATTCCTGATGTTAAAGTACAAAACGTTGAACTTGTTTCACCTTCAGTTGCTCCACCAATTCCAAAATCAATGCCTCCAATTCCGATTGTATCATCGCAAATGCATGAACCAAAAATTGACATCATGCAATCTTCAAATAGTTCAGAGTTTTTTGATGCTCAATCTGATAATTCTTCATTCATGGCATCATCTCCAGAAATTGAACCTCAAGAACCATCTGTTTCTGCACCATCGATTCCATCTATGACTCCACCTATTTTAGAAACTGCACAACAATCCGTTTCATCGTTTCCTGCTGAACAATCATCAGTAGCATTACCTCCACCACCTCCACCACCACCTTCTTTCACTTCTGGACTTCCTCCTCCTCCTCCTCCACCATTTGAAATTCCACCAGTTCCTCAGGTTAATGGATTTTTGCCTACATCGAATACAGATGTTGGAGCCAATACCATTAGTAACTTGTTAGGCGAGATTTCAATTGGGAAAAGTTTAAAAAAGGTTGATGAAAATAGTAAGCATATTTCTACAGGATCTACAGTTGGAAAAGTTTTAAATTAATTTAATTTATTGTTATAAAATTGTATCACCTGCTGAAATTGAACACAAAAAGAGAGACAATTTGATTTCTTTCGCCTATATATTTTTATTGTTGTTATAATTTTTGTTTTTAAACAATAGTATTTATTTTTTGTTTTTATATTTGTAAGATTACTTTCAGTTATACTAATAACTCTAAATATAGAATTAATATTATTAAAATATCAGTAGTATTCAAAAACTTCGATGATATGACGTTTTTGAAAATTTGTATTTTTAAATTCTCTCATTTCTCGGGATTAATAATCATTTTTATTATGAATAATTTTCCTTTGCAAGTTTTTTAGGGATTTAAGCGTAAAAAAATCCGAGGTCCGAACTCCGACTTCTATTTTTTCACTTGTAACAACGAAACAATGTTATAAAACAGTGCTTTATAAAAGAAGTTATAATGAATTAAAGGCAATAATAGTTGAAGAGCAGTTACTATTATCTTCAGAAAAAATTTGAAGTTTATTAGAATGTTTACGGATGCTAATCGGTACAAAAATGTTATAAATATAAATGAAAAATTAAGTTGTATAATAAATTTTTTGTATTTAAACGCAATATTATCTTGATATTTTAATTAAATGTTTTCAATCACAAGATAAATAATCATTAAAAACAAAACTATTAAAATGCCAGAAATTACATCAATCCCAGCTATTGGTATTCTCGATTACGATCACTTTCCTGAAGCCAAATCATTCTCTTACGAACCTCAAGGATTACGTTCACAAGATGTTGATATTCAAGTTGAAGCATGTGGAATTTGTGGTTCTGATATTCATTCAGTAACCGGTGATTGGGGTAAGCACATTTCTCCAAAAGCTGTTGGCCATGAAGTTGTTGGTAAAGTCGTTAATGTTGGTAGTGATGTTACTAAATTTAAAGTTGGTGATCGTGTTGGGCTTGGTGCTCAATGTGATTCATGTGGTAAATGTGTTAGATGTTCTAACAATCATGAAAACAATTGTAAAAAGATGGTTGGTACATATGATGGTATTTACCCTGAAACTGGTAAGATCGCACATGGTGGTTATGCAAAGTGGGTTAGAGCAAATTCTAAATTTGTTTTTAAAATTCCTGATGCTTTAGAAAGTATTCATGCTGCTCCATTGTTATGTGGTGGTATTACTGGGTTTAGACCATTAATGACAGCTGGTGTTAAGAAAGGTACTAAAGTTGGTGTTGTTGGTATTGGTGGTATTGGTCATATGACTATATTATTTGCTAAAGCATTAGGTGCTGAAGTTACAGCAATTTCAAGATCTAATTCAAAGAAAGAAATTGCAGAAAAGCTTGGTGTTGATCATTATGTTGCAACTAATAGTGAAGATGATCTTAAAAATTATGAAGATTCATTAGATGTTATTGTTAATACAGGTTCATCATTTTCTGAAAATGCTTTAAATCCAATTTTTGCATTATTAAAACCATTTGGTAGATTAATTTTTATTACAGCACCACCAATTACAGAAAGTCTTAATATTTCACCATTTGTTTTACTTGCTGGTAATTATACTCTTGAAGGATCAGCAATTGGATCTCCAGAAGATATTGAATACATGCTTGAATTTGCTGCTAAACATGATATTAAACCATGGGTTGAAACAATTTCTATTAATGAAAAGAATGTTTCTGAAGCATGGTCAAGAATGGTTTCTGGTGATGTTAAATTTAGATTTGTTTTGACAGATTATGAAAAGCAATTTCCATAAAATATATACATATATACATATATTTAGTAAATATCAGATGAAATAAAATAAAAAAATGAAATTATGGAATTATAAAAAGTAAATAAATATATTGTATGCTAAGTTTCATTTTCAAATGTTTTTAAATACTATTCAAATAAAAGAAGACTGAAAATTAAGTAAAAGTTATAAAAAGTTTACCACCTTCAAATGCTATAATATACAACACAGTAAAATTTGATGTATTACACATGTTTCTTTTTTAACTTTAAAACTTAAACAATAAATTAAAATATATATAAAACCCAAACAATGGGAAATATGAAAGTATGAAAATTTTATTTGAAAGTTAAAATTGTTAACGATACTAACAAAACATCAGATTTTTATGAATTCGCTTGCAAATTGAAATAGCTGATTTACCGCGGTGATCGTTCTCCATGGTTTAAAACTTATTACACACCATAAAATTAAGTTATCATTACGCAAAAATTATCAAATTAAGTTCAAATTGTATGTTTTAATAAGATTAATACAACTGAGTAATTTTTTTATTTATTAATTTTACGTTAAAAATAACTTTTAAATGTGTTGGGGGATTTTTTTTTTGGGGGGAATTTTTGCAGCGCGCTCGATTAGGAAGTCCCATGCAAAAACTCCGATATATAAACGGCGACGGCGGTGGCATTCCGATATTTACATGTTGAAAAGTGAACGAGTTTAAAATTAAACTGGACTTAACTAACTTGTATTCTTTTTCTTTGAATCATTGGAAAAAACAAACAAACTAAAACAAAACAACAATCATGTTCGGTAATATTGCACAAAGACTTGCAGGTAAAAACATTCTTATCACTGGTGCATCCACTGGTATTGGTTATCATACAGCAAAATATTTTGCTGAAGCTGCAAAAGGTAACCTTAGTTTGGTTTTATCTGCTAGAAGAAAAGATAAACTTGAATCATTGAAATCAGATTTAATTAGTACTTACCCAAATATTAAAGTTTATATTGAAACTTTAGATGTTTCGAAAGTTGAAACAATTGAACCATTTTTAAATTCATTACCAAAAGAATTTTCAGTTATTGACGTTTTAATTAATAATGCTGGGAAAGCATTAGGCTTAGATCAAATTGGTTCCATTAGTTCAAAAGATGTTAGTGAAATGTTTGAAACTAATGTTTTAGGTTTAATTCAACTGACTCAATTAATTGTGGTTCAAATGAAAGAAAGAAATTCTGGTGATATTGTTCAATTAGGTTCAGTTGCTGGTAGAAATCCTTATCCAGGTGGAGGTGTTTATTGTGCAACAAAGGCAGCATTGAGATCTTTTACTCATGTTTTAAGAGAAGAATTAATTAATACTAAAATTAGAGTTATTGAAGTGCAACCAGGAAATGTTGCTTCTGAAGAATTTTCTTTAACAAGATTTAAAGGTGATAAAGAAAAGGCATCTAAAGTTTATGAAGGTACTGCACCATTAGTTGGTGATGATATTGCTGAATTGATTGTCTTTGCTGTTACTAGACCAGAAAATACTGTCATTGCCGAAACTTTAGTGTTTGCAACCAACCAAGCTTCTGCTTATCACATCTATAGAGGATCTCTTGATAACTAGGTCTCTTGTATTGCATTTATAAAACAACATATATTTAATTCAGTACATTACGTAACTCACATTCCCTGTTCGTGTTTGTGTGGGGAAAATCTCACAGCACGTTTTTTTCTTTTTTTTCTTTTCTTTTCTTTCTCTTATCGTCTTCTCTTATTGGTGTTAAAAAAAGCTTTATTTTTATAATATACATAAAATGAAGTTCAATTCATCTTTCTTTTGGTCCATATTGTTAACAAAATTAGTATCTGCAAACCCACTTGTTGGTGGACAAAATGCCCTTCATTTAGATGCTCACGTCCATCCGATTTTAGATAAATATATCAAAGATGGTGTCTTTTCCAATAATCAAATTTCTTCAGATATTTCAAAAGCTTGGGAATTAATGGAAGGAATTGTTTCAGCTGAAGATATTGAAAGATCTATTCAAATTTCTAATGGTGAAAAGTCACCACTTAAAATTAATGAATTTCCAATTAATGCACCAAAGATTGATACAGAAATGTTTGAATATATTGAAAGAAATGATATTTCAGGTTATGGATTAAGAATTAATAAACATAAAAATAAAAAATCAGATCCATTGAGTTTAGGTGTTGATACTGTTAATCAATATACAGGTTATTTCGATATTAATAAAGATGATAAACATATGTTCTTTTGGTTTTTTGAAAGTAGAAATGATCCTGCAAATGATCCTGTTATTTTATGGTTAAATGGTGGTCCAGGTTGTTCTTCTATGACAGGATTATTTTTTGAACTTGGTCCTTCTTCAATTAATGGTACAACACTTAAACCAATTCATAACCCATGGTCATGGAATGCAAATGCATCTGTTATATTTTTAGAACAACCAGTTGGTGTTGGATACTCTTATGCTAAAAAATCAAAAGTTTCATCAACCGCTCAAGCAGCAGAAGATGTTTTTTCTTTTTTACAACTTTTCTTTTCTAAATTTATTACATTTGCAAAGAATGATTTTCATATTGCTGGTGAATCATATGCTGGTCATTATATTCCTAATATTGCCCATGAGATAGTTAATAATGATGATAGAATTTTTGATTTAACTTCTGTTTTAATTGGTAATGGATTGACAGATTCATTAATTCAATACCATTATTATATTGAAATGGCATGTAATGCAACTGAATCAGGTTATAAACAATTAATTTCTGATGAAGAATGTAGTAGTTTAGAATCAATGTATTCAAGATGTGCTACATTGATCCAATCTTGTTATAATACACAAACAACATTAACATGTTTACCTGCTAATCTTTATTGTGAAAGAATGATGGGTCCATTTGAAAAGACTGGATTAAATTATTATGATATTAGAAAACCATGTATTGGTGATGGATGTTATCCAGAAATGGCACCAATTGATCAATATTTAAATCAACCAGAAATTTTATCAGCACTTGGATCAGAAGTTGATTCTTATGTTGGATGTGATAATACAGTTTTCAGAAATTTTATATTTTCTGGTGATGAACCAAAGCCTTTTCAACAATATGTTGCAGAACTTCTTGATTTAGAAGTTCCTGTTTTGATTTATGCAGGTGATAAAGATTATATTTGTAATTGGTTAGGTAATCGTGCATGGATTAATGCTTTAAATTGGTCTGAAGCTGATAGTTTTAGAGAATCTAATGTTTCTAATTGGTATTCATCCTTTAGTGGTGACCATGCGGGTACGATTCAAAGTAATGGATTGTTATCATTCTTAAGAATTTTTGATGCTGGTCATATGGTTCCTTTTGATCAACCTGAGCATAGTTTAGACATGGTTAACAGATGGATCAGTGGAGATTATAAATTTTCTAAATGAATTCATTAAATTACTATTTGATTTAATATTATTTAAGAAAAGAATATAAATATATATATATATTTTGCAAATTGAAATCAGTTAAATGATTTAATGATGATTTTTGTATGAAAAACAAGTTTTATTTTCCTATTTTTATATTTTCAATAATAAAAAAAATAAATAAATAAAAATGAGAAAACATTGAAAAAAATGAAATTTTTAAAGTAGTTTCTTGTTTGAAAAGAGAACCTATTTTCAACCTAGAAGTATCCGTATACCCCCTTTTGTCATTACTTTTTGATTAATAATGACAAATAAGTATATAGAATCAGCACTTGACTCTGGAAATTATACCCTTGCATTGAAACTTTCACTTGAAGAAGAAAAGAAACATTCAACTGCATCATTTTATAAGGCTTATAGAATATGGGTTGAGGCTCATATTGATCCATCTAAATCATTAAAAGATTGTTTAGTTTTACTTGATAGTATTCCTAGTGATTTTCGAACTATTGAATTGATTGTTGATACATTCAAATTAGTTGACTATGAAAACAATCATGACGTTTTTGAAATTATAGTTAAAAAATATTTAACTGTTGAACTCGTTTCAGAATGGAATAAAATGATGATTGAATCTGGTGATTATATTGGATTTCAAAAGGCTAGTATGAGCTTTAAAAAAATTGTAGGAAATCTTCGTAGTGATAGTGCAAATACAATAAGATTTCGTGCAGTTACTGCAATGGTTATGGTAATATTATCTGTAAGTGAAAAAAGAATACCAATGAATAAGAAATTGTTATTTGCAATGTTAGGTTTGAAAATTATGGATGAAACATTGAAAACAGATGATCAATTAAATTCTCATGAAGTTTATTTGAAAGTGAAATTATTACTTTTTAAAGGTAATAAAGATGAAGCACTTGAATTATTAAGAATGTTTTTAAAAAAGGAAAGAGATTTAGAATGTTTGTTAATTTATTTTGGTACTTTAAAAAACCAAGGATTATTTCAAGAATTATTAAATAAAACAATTGAATATTTAAAAGATGTAGATGATTGGGATACATGGAAATTAGCTATTTTGTCAGCAAAAAATTTAAATCAGATTGATCTTATCAAAGAATTTATTTTTAATTATAAAGTTTCTAGAAATAGTGCACTGGCAAAAATTCAATTATTTGATGATAATACTGAACGATTAGAAATGATTCAAAATTATATCCAGCTTTTTTCTAATAAACTATGTTGCTTTTCGGATCTAAAACCATTTTTAAATCATTCAATTAATGAACCGATTTTAGAAATTATTAATACCGAATTTAATACTCGTAATATTGATAGATATATTAATGGTAAGAATAAAGCTGAGACTAATGAATTAATGTTTTTGGTTAATTATATCAAATTTAAATTATATTTTGATATTAATTTGTTAAAAAATCAAGATTTTGTTTTAGAGTGTCTTCAGTACTACAATTGTACATCTCATCTTCTTGAAACATTACCTGAATATGATATATATGCTGGTTATGAATTTATTTTATTTTCTATTCACTCCTTATTGATCCAGCAATCAAATATAAATAATACTGAAATCATTTATTGTATTATAACAATTTTAGAAAGTACAATTTTAAAAAACAAATATTGTTATCAACTTAAATTATGGTTAGCACAACTGTATAACTATATTGGTCAACCTACTCAATCTATCTCAATTTTTAATTCATTAAAAATTAAAAATATTCAAACTGATACATTGATTCCATATTTCATTAATCGTGTTCCAACATTTACAAGGTCTATTATTGGACTTCCAGGATTTTCAATTGAAGAAACTAAAGAAGTTCATGATTTAGTAAAGACATCATTAAAATTTTACACTAATAATGTTAATAGAGATATCAATCCATTAATTCAATCATGTTTTGATTTAGAAGCATGGCAAAAGTTACCAAGCTTTTTTGATTTCAAAAATCGATTGGATCATTCATTAACAAAATATTACAGTACTTTAATGCAAATTCAAATTTCTAGGATTTTATCGATAAATGTTCCTGTTTATGAGTTGAGAGATCAATTAAATATTTTAAAGGATGGTTATAATCAATTTTCACATATGTCTAAAAAT
This sequence comes from Martiniozyma abietophila, assembly GCA_030564585.1. Classification (NCBI taxonomy): domain Eukaryota; kingdom Fungi; phylum Ascomycota; class Pichiomycetes; order Pichiales; family Pichiaceae; genus Martiniozyma; species Martiniozyma abietophila. The sequence continues at coordinate 11,032 of JAJLVG010000426.1, forward strand.
AATTATTCAAATGATTTAAATGTTGATACAGATTATAAAGTCAATGATAATATTGATAAATCTATTATTTGGGACAATGGTGTTTATAAAAACCTTGAAAATATTGAAAAGTTATTGATCCCAAGAGTATCAAATAATTTAGTTGAGATTCAAATTATAATTAATTTAATAATTTATGAACCAAAAAGTCGTATTTGGGAAGAGTTAATGGAAAGACTTGGTGAATTGATTTTTAAAAATAACAATGATTTAACAGATATTGAACAATGGTGTTCAACTATTATTTTCAATTTACTTAATGGTAAAGATTTACCAAAGCTTCCAAATGTATTTAAAAATGGTCAATTAACTTATCATTTTAATCATTATTATGGGAGTATTTATGATTTAATTAAATTATTAGATCAATTTATTAAAAATCCTAATGATTTAACAAAGAAGCATATAAAAAAGATAAAAGAAGAACGTAAATTTTTAAGTGAAATTATTAAAAATTTATTGAATGAAGGATCTCAATTGAAACAAGAATTGAGAGAAGAATATAAAAATGTTTCAATTAAAGTTAAAAAATGGTTTAAAGAAGATTCTATTGGAAAACAATTTAATATAAATGAATCAAATGTTGATCAATTATTTATAAAATTAGGTGTTTAAGTTAAAATAAAAATTAAGATTAAATAAAGTTTATACTAAAAATGTTTGTATATAATCTATAAAATTGATAAATAATGATGTAAGAAATTATTTTTTACTCTTTTTTTCTCTAATTTTAACAGGGACCAATCTTTCTTTATTACCAGAGACTAATTGATGAGGTTTCATGAATTGATCTATAATATCTTGATTAACATTACTTCTTCTTTCTTGAAATAATTTAACAAATTCTTGTAAAGTTTCAATACATAATTTTTTCAATTCACCACTTAAAAGTTCACCATTTTTATAAGAATTATAAATTTGATTTAATTTTTCATCATCATCAGTAAAGAATGATAAATATTGAAATGAGACATCAATATCAGGATTACCACCAAATTTTCTATGATCTTCAATAGTAACTTGACCACCAGAAAATGCATATTTATTAATTTTTTTTTGAATTTGTTTTGAAGTATCAGTCATAAAAATTGCAGTATTTTCATCAGATGCAGACATTTTTGTTGAAGAACCTTGTAAAGCTGGGAAGAATCTTGAATGAAGTAAAGCTGGTTTTGAAAATTTTAATTTATCAGCAACATCACGACAAACACGAAAATAAGGATCTTGATCAATTGCACAAGGGATTAAACATGGAGTATTTGCAGGTAAATCTAAAACATCTGGGAATGAAGAAGGGAAAGCAGTTGCAATTTGAATAGAAGCGAAATGTAATTTACCAATACAATCAGAATCTTGAAAACCAAAGACGGCACGTGCAGTTGAAGTTGTAATTTGACGAGAAACACGAACAACATTTTGATAAAATGAAGGATTCATATATTGTAAATCAGAAAATATAAAAGTATTTTCAGGATTAAATCCAATTGCAATAATATCTTTTGTATTATCAATTGCAAATTGTTTAACATCTTCAATTGTTAATTTTGGTTTAAAAAGAAATTTTTCATCATCAGTTAATTCAATTACAAGTGGAGCATCAAAAACATCTTGAAGCCATTTTGTAAAAATGAAAGGAATCATATGACCTAAATGCATTGAATCAGAAGAAGGACCACGTCCAGTATATAAAAAGAATTTTTCTCCATGTTCATATAAATCTAAGATTCTATTAAAATCTCTTTCAGAAAAGAACATTCCTTTACGCATGAAATGATGAGGATCATGACCAGTAACTTCTTTAAATCTTTTTAATGTTTCTTCACCAATTTTTTTTGTACCAAATTGTGTTATAAGTTTATCATAATCAATTCCAACTTTTTGACCATTAACAACTGCACCTTCAACTTCCCATGGTGTAACTTTTTGTTCTTCAACTAAATTTGAATTAATAGAAATATTTTCTGTCTTTTTAATAATTTCTTCTGTCATTTATATATTATATATGATTTATTCTTTATCTATTAAATCAAAGTTAATTTCAACGAAGAGAAGGAAGTCAAAATTTTTTTTTTCTTCCAACAAATTTGGAGAGAAAGAGAGAAATACACGTGACTATTAAATGATAAAATGATGAATGATAAAATGATAAAATGATAAAATGATGAATGATATAATATAAAATACATAATAATAATAGTAAATAAAAGGGATTAAGGGTATATAATTTAAGCAACAGAAAATGTTGAGAATGAATAAAGTGATTCAGTATCTGTATCAATATCATCAATAAATTGATCATTTTTATCTTCTTCAGCAATTTCATTCCAAGAAGCATAAGTAAGTAAAATAAATCCAATCATTATAAATAAATAACCAATCCATTGACCAATTGTAATGATGACACCTCTATAAATATTTTCAAATATACCAACAATTAAAATTGTTAATAATGAAGCAACAGAAGAAAATACAGGATCAGTAAGTGACATTAAACCAAGGAAACAAACAGAAAATATTTGATTTGATAATATACTTAAAAATATATATTGAATTGCACCTCTTTCATTTGGGAAATCAAATTTATGAATACCTGTTAAATGAATTATTAATAATGGTAAACCAAGGAATAAAAATGTCCACATACCAATTAAACACATTGAAAAATTTGAAAATGTTGCTTGACGTCTTGCACTTATATTATTTGAAGGTGGACAAGAAAATTTTTTATAAAGAACTTCATAAAGGCCATAAAGAATTGCACCAAATAATATAATGATATTACCTAATAATCTATTTGGATATTTATTATTTGAATCAGAACTTGAATCACCTAAATAAGCAACAGCAAATACACCAGAAATTGCAATTAAAACAGAAGAAAATTTTAACCAAGAGAATAATTCTTTTAAAATTGGAATTGCAAATAAATAAGCAGTAAAAGCAGAACAATTATAAATTGCTGTAACATCAGAACCTGTTGATAAAGACATTGATAAATACCAAGTAATTCCTGCAAGGTTTAAAATTATACAAAGGCATGCAGCAACTTTAATAATATATTTAATTGGATCACTTTTAAAAAATGTTGAATAATATTTAAAAGATTTTGAAGAATTTGGATAAATTAATTCATGATTTGAATCAAATTTTTTAAATGTTAATTCAGCTGTATGAAAAATATTTTGATGTTGAGCTTTAATTGATCCTGTGAATGACCTTTTAAAACCTTTCCAATTTTTACCATCTAATTGTGAATAACCTCTTTTAAATAATAACCAACGTTTTAAAGTTTTATAAATTGCAATTATTAAAACTTGTGATGGCCAAAGTAACCACCATGAACCATGAGTTATAAATAATAATAAAATTGGTTCATGGAAATGATATTTTGAATAAACTAAAGATGTAAATTCTGTTTGAGTAACAAATGCAATTAATGAAAGAACAAATAATATTATAACGAAAACAATTTTCATATAAGAAAAGTCATTACCATTTTTAGTACTACTACTATTAATGATGTCATTGTTGCTGTTATTGGAAGTTATTGTATTGGTATGTATCATTGCTTTAGCCAGTGAAGTAGAAGCTGTTGGACCTTTAGACGGACGACGAGATTCTGATTGGTGTGTTGTTGACATTAAATTGTGTGTGTGTTGTTTCTTGTTTGAAAAACAAATTAAAAATATAAAATTAAAATTAAAATTAAAATTAAAATAAAAATGGCGTTTCTGCTGTTTATTTAAATGAATAAAATGAAATTCATTTCACATGATTTTAATTATAGAGTTATCTACTATACGAACATTTCGGAGTTCTTTTAAATAAATAGTGTTAGTGGTAGCCATAACCGAGCAACACAATTTTGTCTCGTTTTAAATTAAAAGTATTAAATTCATTTTCATTGTTTAAATAGTTTCCCCTTTTTCTTTCTTTTCAAGTTATTTTTCAGTTAATTTTTCAGTTCATTTTTAATTTTAATTTTTTAAAAAACGGGAAATTTCTTCCTGATGCGGTAATAATACCCACAAAAAAAAAAT
>JAJLVG010000431.1:908-14335 GCA_030564585.1 Martiniozyma abietophila
GGTGATTATTAACTGCCCATAACATTGTATAATTTTGAAGTAGTAAAGAAAAATCTTTAATATTCACTTCACCATGAGCATTTTCCAAAATTTCTTGAAAATAATCTGGTTGTTTTAGTAATGAAGAAGATATATTTTCTTTGTTTTCTTGTATTTCTTTGATATTTTGATAATTATATACTTTATTAAGTTTTAATTTCATTGTTTTAAAGAATAAATCTTGATTATGTGAATCATTGTGGTGGTCATTATTAAGTTTATTGTTTTTTCGTTGGCTTAATAATTCTTCATGACTTAATAATTTAAAATTTTCAATCAAAGAATCCCAAAATTCAACTTCATCAGCAGATAAAGGCCTTAAAATTGACGGATTTGTTAATAATAATTGATCTTTTAAAATTTCATTTGAATTAACATTTAATGAATTTAAATTATCTTTCTTATCATTATTATAAATATCAATTGATGGATCAAATGAATGAGTTTGTTTGACTTTTTTTTCAAACCATATTAATGGTGATATGGTTGATGGAGCAGTTGATGGTGATACGTTATATTTTAAACATTTTGAGCTACTCAAGTTTTGTGCTGAATTCATGTGATGATCATCTAATGAAGTATAATTGTTCTTGACGTCGTCATTATTTCTAAATCTTTCTTTCTTTTTTTCCATTTTTATCAACCTCTTTATTAGAGTTGAATACAGGTTCAATTAACTTTTTACTTGCAAGTTTCAGCCTGCAATCACTCTTTTTAAGATTCAATTTGAACCTTTTATTATAACGCGTCACTGAGCAAAGAGAGAGAATATACAATTTATATGAAGCAAAAAGAGGCACATAATTTATTATCAATGCGCCACGGGATCGTGGCGCATTAAGAATTCAAAAAAAAATAATGATTTTTTTTTTCTTCAAATTTTCACATTTTTTCCTTTCTTTTTTTTTTTGTCTTTAAAAGGTAAGATATATATATATTGATTTGAATTCAATTTATTAAACAATAAAGTAATATAATATGGGTAAAGCTAAGAAGACTAGACAAGTTTCTGTGAAACGTATGGTGAAAAAGAATGATCAACGTATTAAAGATAATATTATTAAACAAAAGCCAAAAGAAGAAGATGCAGAACTTGTTAGAGCAATTCCACAAGTTTCAGCAGCAATGTTCTTTGAATATAATGAAGCTATTAAACCTCCTTATCAAATTTTAATTGATACTAATTTCTTTAATTTCAGTATAAGGAAGAAAATTGATATAGTGCGAGGAATGATGGATTGTTTATTAGCAAAATGTATTCCAATGGTTACTGATTGTGTTCTTGCAGAATTAGAAAAGCTTGGTCCAAGATATAGAATAGCACTTACTATTGCTAAAGATCCTCGTATCAAAAGACTCAAATGTTCACACAAAGGTACATATGCAGATGATTGTTTAGTTAGTCGAGTTGTTCAAAATAAATGTTATATAGTTGCAACAAATGATGCAGATCTTAAAAGGCGTATTAGAAAAGTTCCTGGTATCCCAATATTGTCTGTTGGTGGTCATGCTTACTCGATTGAAAGACTTCCAGATGTGTTTTAAATAAAAACTCAAAGTTTTACAAATACGTATTTATATATAAATGTTTCCTCTTTAATAAGATCAAATACGAAGTTGAATAATATTATTTAAAATTTTGATATTATGTTGTCACAACAATTATAAAAACTGTGTGTATGTGTAGGTCGTACTTGTTAATTTTGAGCCATCGCTATTACATGATGGACAGTGTGGGTGTTTTGTGGTGTGTGCTCTCTCTGTATAATTTTTTGATAGCGCTACTTCTCTTTCAATACATCTCTCTCTCCAAATATATATATTCATTTTTAAGTTTGATATATCTTATTGTTATTGTTTACTTGGACTTATCAAAGTAATTAACAACAAGATGAGTGATGAAAATATATCTATTCTTATAAGTATGGGATTTGATGATGACCAGGCTAGAATAGCTTTAAAACAATCAAATAATGACATTCAACATGCCGTAGAACTAATAACAAATCCGGCACCTACTCAAAATGAGCATCCTTTACCACCAAATTATGATGATAATGATCAATATGAAAATGAATATGCTCTTAGATCTCTTGTAGAACCTACTACAACCATTCCTGTTGATGATGAAATCAAAAATAGATTAAACTCTTTCACATATCAACCTCAAGTGGCAAACGAGAATCAAGAGAATGAAGAAATACAAGGGAATGATTCTTTCATTTCTTTAAGTTCAATAGAAATTGATCACTATAATATATATGATCATATTCCTCGTACAAAAAGGGATAAAATTGAACTTCCAGTACTCCTTCCTACAATTCCTGATATGTTTGAATCTTATATTGCACCATTATTAATGATTTTAAATCAGGTACCATTATTTAAATCTATTATTTTTAAACATCAATATCTCAATTATGGTTATCAACCTAATTGGTGGATTAAACAAAAAGTATTTGATTCTCAACAATTTCCAATGGAAATACAAAGACTTTCAGCATTTCTTTCATCAGAATCAGAAAGGGGATTTGCCAGTATTGCAAATTTAGCTTCTGTTACTAATAGACTTATAACAGAAGAACATGAAAGTACTTGGGAGTTTATTGATTTCTTTTTGATGACTATCATCAATACTTTTACAAAGGCATCATCAAATATGAAAGAACCATTAGAAAACCTACTTTCTTTTAATGTACATCAAGAGTTTTCTCAAATGCACACTTCAGTGCCTTGTGCTAAAGATTCAATTGGTAGTAACATTTATCAAACAGTTGATACCTTGTTTTGGGGTTCAAATTTTGAAAAATTTGGTGAAATATTTATTAGTGATATTCCTGATATTTTAAGTTTTGTACTTGATACAGATGGTGATATATTAGATCAAGGGTTTACAATTGATAATGAATTATATCCTCAATTATACACAAAAGAAGGACAACATTTTATCAAAAAAAGATTGGATGAAATCAATGATTTAATTAAAAAAAGAGATGATATAAATACTGCTTTATTTAACATGAGAGCATTTAAAGGAAAACGAATTTCAGGATTCTTAAAATCTACAGGATCATATATTACTAATTTATCATCAAACATGTCCATTCCTGAAGAAAATAATGATGTTGTTACTGATTATGATAAATATTCAGCTGCTGGTAACTCTATATCGATATTAAGTGATCAAATAGATGAAAGAAAATTACAATTGATGGATATGAATGAACATTTTGTTTCACGAATTGAAGAAGCTCGAAAATCATTATATAACATTGATCAAATTATAAATGATGAAGATAAAAAAAATTTGGATGTTTGGATTCTCACTGGTGTAATTGTTGATTCAGGAAAATGTTTTTATTTGGAAAGGGAATCAAATAAATGGTCATTTGTTCATGTTGAAAAATCTGATTGTAAAAATTTTGATATTACTAAAACTGATTTTGAATCCGTTCAAGATGAAATACAAAAATCAACTCAAGTTAATTTTGATAAACCTTTGATTTTAACTTATGTAAAACAAAAGACATGGCAAAATGATATCTCATATTCAATTCCTCCTGGATTATTAGAATTTATTCATTTGGATAACGCTCATTTAGAAGAAACATTAAAACAATATGAAAACCAACATATGAGTGAAGATGACACTGAAGATGAATCAATTGAGGATCAAAATTATTATTCTCAGGATTCAACATAAATCAATTAAAATGATTATTGATGTGTAAATAAGATATAAATTCTTTTAATTTAATATAATTAGTAAACCAATCAGCTAGAAAAATTCTCATCCGTACACGCACTGCACAAATGTCATGTACTTTTGTTGTGCGTGCACCGGCCGCGTCCAGTATCTAGAAAAATCTTTTCACATTTCATGGAATGATTTGACCAACTTATAATTTTATTTTAATTAAGTACAACTACAATGGCTTCCCGTCTTTTCACTTCTGCTGTGCGTACATTCAACAGAACCTGCAGTATGTATTATATCCTACGTTATATTTTAAACTATTTTTAATTTTTGTTTTTTATCTTATTGAAATAGTTAAACAATTTTGAATATCAGTGTACTAACAAAAATTGAACTTTTATTTTCTTTTTTACATAGTTGCCAGTGTTCCAAGAATTGCACCAAGAAATTCTGTTAGATTTGCTGCTTCTTTCGATAGATCCAAGCCTCATGTCAATATTGGTACTATTGGTCACGTCGATCATGGTAAAACTACCTTAACTGCTGCTATTACAAAGGTTTTATCTTCTCAAGGTGGTGCTGATTTCTTAGATTATGCTGCTATTGATAAAGCCCCTGAAGAAAGAGCAAGAGGTATTACTATTTCTACTGCTCATGTTGAATATGAAACTGCCAACAGACATTACTCTCATGTTGATTGTCCAGGCCATCAAGATTATATTAAAAATATGATTACTGGTGCTGCTCAAATGGATGGTGCTATTATTGTTGTTGCTGCTACTGATGGTCAAATGCCTCAAACTAGAGAACATTTGTTATTAGCTAGACAAGTTGGTGTTCAACACTTAGTTGTTTTTGTTAACAAGTGTGATACTATTGATGATCCAGAAATGTTAGAATTAGTGAAAATGGAAATGAGAGAATTACTTTCTGAATATGGATTTGATGGTGACAATAGCCCTGTTATCATGGGTTCTGCTTTGATGGCTTTGCAAGACCAAAAGCCAGAACTTGGTAAAGAATCTATTTTAAAATTAATGGCTGCTGTTGATGAATGGATCCCAACTCCACAAAGAGATTTAGAAAAACCATTTTTGTTACCAGTTGATGAAGTTTTCTCTATCTCAGGAAGAGGTACTGTTGTTTCTGGTACTGTTGAAAGAGGTACTTTAAAGAAAGGTGAAGAAATTGAAATTGTTGGTGGTAAAGATGGTGCTATTAAAACTATTGTTACTGGTATTGAAATGTATCACAAAGAATTGGATCAAGCTCAAGCTGGTGATACTCCAGGTATCTTGTTAAGAGGTGTCAAGAGAGAACAAGTTAAGAGAGGTCAAATTTTAGCTAAACCAGGTTCTGTTCAAGCTTACAAGACATTTTTAGCATCTATTTACATTTTGACTAAAGATGAAGGTGGTAGACATACTCCATTTTCTGAAAATTACAGACCACAAATGTACATTAGAACTTCTAATGTTAATGTTACTTTGAAATTTCCAAAAGAAGAAGAAGATCATTCTAAACAAGTTGCACCAGGTGATAACACCGAAATGGTTGTTGAATTATTGTATCCAGTTGTTTTAGAAGTTGGTCAAAGATTTAATTTGAGAGAATCAGGTAAAACTGTTGGTACCGGTATGATTACCAGACTTATGGAATAAATCTGATCTAGTATTATATTGATTTTTATATTTTTAAATTAACCTGTTTATAGCTGTTTACTTTTTTCAGGTTTTATGTACATACAAGAACACTGATATTTATTATTCCATTAAAATTTACATTTCGGAATATTTCGAATGAATAACTCATCCCTACTAATTATTAATATTACTTCTTTTGATCATCTTAATTTATAGAAGTGTTAAATGTGAATTATTTTTAATTAGAAGTAGCAGCTATCGGATTTCTTATAATAACATGAATCAGATTTATTAAATGAATCATAAATAAGATCATCGCATGACTATTTAGATATTTGAAATAATTTCTTTTTTGATAGATAAGACTTCATCAATTTACATCCAACGTATGTATGTTATCATTCGATTATAAATAGCTAGTATTCAATAAATACAAAAACAATTCCATTAATTAAAAATAATCAATATTTATTACAATAATTTGTCATTTATTGAAAAATTTATCGCCCCACATTTGGTTCCGGTAACTTCGGATCATTTTATTATTTTTTAAATCTTTTATTTTTCCGCTGCTATAATTAGTACATCAATAATTACTAGCTGTTAGTAAACTGGGTTTAAAAGATGTTATTAATTGTTCTATTATAATAACTTATTTATAAATTTACAAAGTAAAAACTGAAATGTATATCATCAATAGATAATTTTATAAAACCGATTGAAACGGGAAAAATATTTCGTCATTCATTCAATTCATTTTTTATTAATATAAATAATTTTTAATGCCAAAATTTATTACGTCTTCACCAGCTGATGAATGTATGTGCAGGAAATTTAAATATTAATATTTTCGGAAAAACATTTAATCTCCGAAAAGAGGTGGTCATCTCATGTAAATAAAATCACTTGATGTAACTGGTATCATTAAATGAAATCTTAGCTAGTTACAAAAATTAGATTATATGTCTCTATAAGTCTTTCATATACACTATTACTTAAATAAAAGTTTTTAGAGTTGGTTTATTCAGACGTCAATGTCATAAAAGGTTTTTCCGTGCGTGGCTAGAAGTTTTCCGAAACCGGTCAAATTTTTTTCTTTTATTTTTCATTTCGGAAAAGTTGCTATATAATATTTTTTATTTCGAAAATTCTTTATAAAAGCAGCTCATTTCCCTCTTTAAAGTATTTTAACTTGAAACTTTTAACTTTATCAAATAAAATTAAAATAAATTAATTTAAAATGACGGACTTAGATTTAGATACAAGTTCAAAAGGTAATGCAAGTCATGATGATAATTCTACAGATATTACACCACAACCAGAAATTAAAATTGATAATGGTTCAAAATCAAAATATGTTGGGGCTGGGCTTTTATGTTCTTTAATTGCTTTTGGTGGGTTCGTGTTTGGTTGGGATACTGGTACAATTTCAGGCTTTGTTAATATGCCTGATTTTATTAATCGTTTTGGTCAGTTAAATAGTGAAGGTGAACATTACCTCTCAAAAGTTAGAATGGGTTTAATGGTTTCAATTTTTAATATTGGTTGTGCTATTGGTGGTATTACATTAGGTAAAACAGGTGATATTTATGGTAGAAAAGTCGGTTTGATGATAACTATGGTTGTTTATATTGTTGGTATAATTATTCAAATTGCTTCTGTTTCTTCATGGGTTCAATATTTTATTGGTAGAATAATTTCTGGTTTAGCAGTTGGTTCCGTCACAGTTTTGTCACCAATGTTCATATCAGAGACGTCACCAAAATTAATTAGAGGTACATTAGTTTCTATTTATCAATTGATGATTACTGCAGGTATTTTCTTGGGTTATTGTACAACATATGGTACATATCATAATTATGATGATTCAAGACAATGGAGAATTCCATTAGGTCTGTCATTTGCTTGGGCTCTATTGATGATTTTTGGTATGACATTTACACCAGAATCTCCAAGATTTTTAATTGAAAAAAATAGAATTGAAGAAGCTAAAGATTCAATTGCAAGGGCAAATAAAGTTGATATAAATTCTGAATTTGTTGCTCATGAAGTTGAATTAATTGCAGCTGGTTATGAAAAAGAAATGAGTGCTGGAAATGCAAGTTGGAAAGAATTAATTACTGGTCAACCAAAAATTTTTTATAGATTATTTGTTGGTATTATGATTCAATCTCTGCAACAATTAACTGGTGATAATTATTTCTTTTATTATGGTACAACAATTTTCAAATCAGTTGGTTTAGAAGATTCATTTGAAACTTCTATTGTTTTAGGTATTGTCAATTTTGCATCAACATTTTTAGCTCTTTATGTGGTTGATCATTTTGGTAGAAGAAAGACACTTATGGGTGGTTCTGCTGGTATGTTGGTTTGTATGGTCATTTTTGCATCAATTGGTGTTAAAAGTTTATACCCTGGTGAATTTGGTGTTGATGCAAATAAACCAGTTGGTGATGCTATGATTTTCCTTGCATGTTTTTTTATTTTCTTCTTTGCAACTACTTGGGCACCAACTGCTTTTGTTGTTGTTTCTGAAACTTATCCATTAAGAATTAGATCAAAAGGTATTGCAATTGCTTCAGCAGCTAATTGGATTTGGGGTTTCTTAATTGCATTTTTTACTCCATTCATTACAGGTGCTATTCATTTTGCTTATGGTTATGTTTTCTTTGGTTGTCTTGTTTTCTCATTATTTTTTGTTTTCTTGTTTGTCCCAGAAACTAAAGGTTTATCATTAGAAGATGTTGATGAACTGTATAAGAATTATACACCAGGTTTAGCATTTTCATCTAAATTTCATAAGGAAAAGATAGAAGAAAAAAAGGTTCCAGATTCTGAAGAATCAGCTTAAGTCTATGAATAATTCATGATGGATTTTGACGTCTATGAAATTGTGTTATAAAATGTTAGATATTTACGTTTTTTCTCTTTTATAACTAGAATATATATATTAATGATAAAAAATAAAATAAAATATAAAAAAAAAATATAATCTCCAAATCTCACGAAAATAAAAAAAAAGTCCTCTTCGAATATATTGGAAGGTTTACAACACTTTTTATGTCAATGACTTGTTCATTAACTTTATAATTGTTTTTCATTCTATAAATTAAATTCAAAATGGTAACTGTGATTGACCTTTCTTTATTAATGATGAGTTTTTATTTTTGATCCCACGACCATTTTTACTACGCTCATTTAAAATTCTATCAGCATGAGTCATTTCATCATGATTAAACATTTTATCCAATTCTAAAGCATAATGAAAATCTTTATGAGAAAATAGTTCTTCAATTGAAATCTTTGAGTTGCATAACTTACAAAATCCTTCATCATTTAAAATTTTGTTTTCAATATTTTCTTCAATTTTATCATTAGATTTAATTTGACTAAATCCATCTAATATTGGTTTTCTTGAACCTCTTGTTATTGGAGTTAATGCCATTTCAGAAACTGTTTCATCCAATTTTCTTTTCTTCCCATTTGAAAACAATATATCTAATGGTTTATTTTTCGATTTTATAAATGTTTCAATTCTTGAGCTTTCTTCTTCAATAGAATTTAAATTTTGTAAAGGATCCTTAATTCTTTTTTTAACGTTGTCCATCAAATCATCTAAAGTATTAAATCCTTCAGCTTGAGCAAATCCTGAAATAGAAAAGTTTACATTTAATGCAGGATACATTTTCTTTCCTGGTAAATCTGTTTTCCAAAATAATGATAATTCATTTGCTAAATTGAGGCTTATTTGAAGCAAATAATCTTGAAGTTGTTTATAATCTTTTATAGGCTTACTTAATGTACATTGTTTTGTATGACGTGATCCAGATGAACTTAGGAAACCAATAGTGGCCTTTGTTGGTCTATATATCATTTCCATTTCCTGGTCAAGTTCCTGTATTCGTAATATCAAATCACCAACAAATACTTTAAGCCAAGAAATCAGAACAGGTAAACTTGGAACTGAGTTACCACGAAAGTTTTTATTTGATGCCATTGATTTAGTAAGAATTTTTGGATCTAATGGGACTTTATGTTGACCATCAACCATTTTCAATATACGATCTGCTAATTCAATATCATTATCTAAATCTTTTGATAAATCTTTTGCTGAGCTGTAAAATTCTCTAATTCTAGTAATTAAATCACCTCCACCTAACTTGGATTCAACATAATGACCAGTTTTACCTCCTAGGGACCAAAAATCTGATAATTTAAAGTTTTTTAAAAATTGTGGTATTGACTTATTTCTAACAACTGTCTGTTGGTTTGGCTTTTTATATCCACTTGCTAATTTTGCAATAGTTTTAACTCTTCCAACTCCACCAGATGTTGTATAACATAATGCATCAAAAACTTTTTGTCTTATCTCATCACATATAATAGAACCTAAAAGTATTGTTATATCATCCCAATCATCAATTTTCCAATTATTATTTTCACTAGATTCGAATTCTTCATCAATATTTGCAATTACAAATCCTTTAAATTTAAGTTCATTTGGTATATTTTCAAGTAAATTTAAAGGTAAATAATCAGTTTTTGTAGACATACCATCTAAAATATTTGGGAAATAATATAATAATTTTTCAAAGACTAATCTACCTAAATCTAAGAAACTTTCATCAACACTTGCCTTTTCAACTAAATCACAATTTTCTTTAAAAATTCGTATGATTTTACGTCCTTCACGTCTATATGGATCTAATGAAACTTTATGATCTAAAGGAGATGGTGTATAATCAACATATTTCCAAATAGGTTGACCTTTCTTGAACACTGCTGTATGAGCTGCAATGACATCTGGACATTTAACTCTAGCTTCTGATATTGAATCCATTCGTGTTATTCCATATTCACGAGCCGCATATGAAACAGCAATAATTGTATTCCATTGAACACAAACAACAGGATCTTTATCAGACAGTCCTAGTCTATGCTGCTCACATTGAGCAAAGAACGCGTTCATATCGATGTGGGCAATGACAGATAAAGGTGAAGCCCAAGCCTTGGATATATCATTAAGATCAAGCAAGTCCTTGTATGTGAACTGTGACATAATTAAATTAACTGACTTCACACTTGAATTGTTAAACTGTATAAACCATAATATAAGGACGTGTTAAATCGTTAAAACCCTCTTTATTTTTTTTTTTAATATATTTTTATTTGTAATAAGAGACGCGTTTCTTTTTTGTTTAAAAGGCGAGAAGGTGAAGATTTTTTTCTTCTGTTCTTTTAACATAGTTTTAAAATGAAATTAATGCACTGTGATGACAAGTTGTCGCCCCAAACGGACAAATAATGACCGATACGACTTCAATAGCCAAACACACTGAAAATTCTGAGTGCATTCCTTTATTCATGTAATCTGTAGACGATAGGCATTGTCTATCTTTTACTTGTAAAAAAAAAAAAAAAAATAAACCTACCGCTTGTTGGTTGCATTTTGCTTCTTTCCGTTTTTCATTAAATAAATAGAACAAATCAACCTTCACAACATTTAAAAATTTACGACCCCGCTGATGCTATGTTACGTTCCATGCTAATCATGAAACGGCAGAAAATATCTGTTACTGATTATGATACGTTGAGTTATTGCTCTCTCTGAGGGGCCGAAATTTTTCACTGTAAAATGAATTAATTATGTAATTGGCAATAAATTTTGTTTACATTTAACGTCTTCATTGCTTATAATTTGCTTTTCATTCCACTTTATTTTTATTTAATTCCTTTTCTCAAGACATGGACTTTGCAGTACTACTGCCACTGCCTTACAGGGTATTATTCCTTGTTAATACTGGTTTGCTTTTTTGGTATACCAACCTTGTAACATGCAGGTACTATGACATTGATTTTTTGCTCGTCTTGAAACTTCATCAACAACAGATTTCTATGACAAAATTAATTTCAAATTATAAATCTACTATTTCAAAGATAACGGTAGCTAATGTTATTAATTACTCTATTTATTTATTATTTGTTTCAGCTAATATTGATCTCCCATTAATTAATTGGTTCCCATTTTTTGGTTTACTCTTTTCTTTCTTTATTTTATTTAATCCACATTTCTTTTCAAATCAAGAAAATATACAATCACCTGAATCTCAAAGATTGACCTCTACATTGAAAAGAATATCTAAAGGTAATATAAATGTCAATCTTAGGAATAATGATATTTTATTAACTGATACTTTCACTTCTTATAATAAAGTTTTAATTGATTTTTTTGTTTATATATCAGCTTTACTTTATGGAATTGAAACACTTCCTTCAACAACAGATTATAAACGAGAATTATCTAAAGAAAGTTTTCAAATTATTAACTTAGATTTATTATTAGCTAACATTCCATCTGCATTAAGAATGAAACAATGTTTATTTGAATATGAACAATCCAACCATCAAAATAAAACTCATTTATATAATGCTATAAAATATTCAACAGCTTTCTTACCAACCATTAGTATTATTTTAAAAAGATCTGGTTTTATAAAATCGGATACATTATGGTATTTTTCAACATTAATTAATTCTTCATATTCTTTCTTTTGGGACATTTCAAATGATTGGGATTTTGGATTCTTTTTTAAATTTATTTCTGGTTATCAAGAACTTCCAACATTAAGACACACAATGGTTTATAATTTTAATTTTTATTTATTAGCAATATTCATTGATTTTCAATTAAGATTTATTTGGCTTTACAAACTTTATTTTTCTGATTCAGTTTCAAATGGTATCATTTCTTTATTTTTTATTAATTTATTTAATACTGAACAAGGTAATTTCCTTCTTGAACTTTTAGAAATATTTAGGAGATGGATTTGGGTATTTGTTAAAATGGAAACAGAATATTTAAAAATAAAATCATCAGGTGAAGATGTTGAACTTCAAAATATAGAATAAAGTGAATAATTATTATTAATATACAAATTCAAAATATAGTAACTAAAATTAATACTTTTATGATTTTTTTACATATAGAATATAATTGTTTATATAATTGTAAAGTTTTCTTTTTTTTATTTTATTTCTTTGGTTTCTTTTTGTCTTTCTTTTTATATGCAGAATTACGTTCCTTAGCTGTATTCACTTTACGTTCAGTTTTACTCAAATATCTAAATTTCTTCTTTTTTGGTTTTGAAATTTTACCATCAGTAGATTCTGATGAACCAGGTTCAGCAACACCCATCAATTTAGCATATTTTTTAGCTCGACTAAGAGATTTTTCTAAAACATCTTTTGATTTATCTAAATTAACATTCATCTTTTCTGCAATAGTTGTAAGATTTGTATAAGCTGTAACATCAACTGATGAATTTGGATTATCTAATGTTTCAATCAAAACTTCAGAATGGCCAGTAACTGGAGCATCTTCATTATCAATTTCAAAAATTTGTCTTTTCAATATTCCTTTGACATCATTTTCATCACGCTCATTAAAATCAATTCCATTCCATGTTTCTTCTGTATCTTCTTCTGTCCAATTAACAGATTTTTTATCATTGCTATTTGTACCTTCATCTTCATCTTCTGATTTATTACTTTTTTTTTCTTCTTCTTCTTCTTCATCTTCATCTTCATCACTTAAAAATGGATTTAATTTCTTTGCCATTCTAATTTCTTCAAGTTTTTTTCTAACTTGTTCTTTACGTTCTTCTCTAATTTTAGCTCTTTCTTCAACTTTTTCTTGCTTTGCTAAAACTGCAGCATTTTGTTGAGCCTTCTTTTGACGTTCAACTTTACGTTTATGAAATCCTGTTAAATATTCTTTTCTTGAATCAGGATCAAAAGTAACTTCTTCAACTCTATGACGAAGTTTCTTTTGATCTCTATACTTCTTACCAGCTGTAAGAATCTCTCTATTTGGTTTTGCCATTGTATGTCAAAATAAAGATATAATATAAATGCTGTTTGAATTTCTAATTGTTCAGATATAATAATAAGAAGAGTGAAATAAAATTTTAATATCATAAAAGAAAAGAAACTTTTTCACTATTAAGAAGAGAAAAAAAAAGTGCTGTTTTTCATTTTTTTTTTTTTTT
>JAJLVG010000432.1:0-14285 GCA_030564585.1 Martiniozyma abietophila
GGTGAAAATGAATCTAAAATTTTAGAAATTTCTTTAAAACCAGGTTGGAAAGCAGGTACTAAAATTACTTATCCAAGTGAAGGTGATTATAAAGATGGTATGAGACAAACAATAAGGTTAAATTTAATTGAAAAGAAAAATGATGTTTTTACCAGAAATAATAATGATTTAATTTCAGTTATTAAAATTTCATTCAAAGAATCACTTTTAGGTTTTCATAAAGAATTTACTACATTATCAGGTAGAAAATTACATTTAACAAAGAGTACACCAATACAACCAGGTACTGAAGAAAAATTCCCTGGGCAAGGTATGCCAATTTCTAAACAACCTGGTAGTTTTGGTGATTTGATAATTACTTATAAAGTTGATTATCCAACTTACTTAACTCAGGAACAAAAGCAGTTGATTAGTGCAAACTTTTAATAAACTTATAGCTAATTTCATTCATTCATTCAACTTTACTTTTTAAAACGTTTTTGTACAATTTTATTATATTTATCATTCTATGCTTAACTTTTCATGAACTACAATTTTAAATAAATCATTTAACCTTTGAATTTAATGTTAGACAGATTTGAAATCATCGTCTACATTATTTCTTTTGTACCTTTTTGTATATTTAATATAAAGCTAGCTTGTTGTTCTTTAAAATTAGAAAATATATTCTTTTATATGCGAATGTATCGAGTAAAAAAAAAAATCAAATTTAAATGACAAATTGGGTGATAAATGAAGTAATAGATTAGACAAATCATTGTAAAGCAAAGTGGTAAATATGAAAGTATTTTTACATTCTGAATACAATTCAAGCTTTTATGGTAATTCTGATATTAGATCTGTACCTGATTTAGCAGCTTATATGATATCAATAAATAGAACCGTTGAACATTTTATATCAAGTATACCAAATGGTACTAAATCAGATCATGAAATTGTTATAATGAATCCAAAAAGTTTTTTATCATTTGAATTAAATGCAAAATCTATTCCACAATTTGATGTTTTTAGTCTACAATCAATTTATGAAAATGATCTTTATTTAAAAGATATTTTGAATATTGAAAATTTTAAAAGCTATTCACTTGAAAATGATCTGATAGTAATATTTCCTATTTATTATAAATGTAACGATGCTAATGAATCTAGATTAAATTTAGGTAAATCTTCTTTATTTGTATTTAGTTCAAAAAGTAGATCATTCTATTGTTATTGTACCCATGATCCACCACCAAAACATTTATTAAAATCACTTTCAATATTTGGTTCATTTTTAATTTACAGATTTTGTCAAAGGAGGTCTTTAACTTCTTCTTTTGTTGCATTTGATTGTGAAGTTATATCAAATTTTTCTCCAATTAAACAATTTACTCAAATTGAAAACGTTTCTGCACTTTTAAGAATTTCATTTACTTATTTACATAATAAAAATGGATTTATTAAAGATTTATCAAATACAATACGAAAATATTTTAATTTTACTAATGATATATATAAATTCATTAAATTAGATCAATTAGAATCTGAAGATCATGAAAAGCTCATGAAATCTAATAGTATAAATTACTTTGGAGATTTATTTGACTTACAACAATTTAAATTTCAATTTGATATGAATAAAATATCAACTAGTAAATCAATT
This sequence comes from Martiniozyma abietophila, assembly GCA_030564585.1. Taxonomy (NCBI): domain Eukaryota; kingdom Fungi; phylum Ascomycota; class Pichiomycetes; order Pichiales; family Pichiaceae; genus Martiniozyma; species Martiniozyma abietophila. Next base: position 1,643 of record JAJLVG010000432.1, read on the forward strand.
CAATTGAATAATAATCCATTAATGAATAGTACAATTAAAAATCATCAAAAGAAATCTATAACTTCATTGAAATCTCCAATAATTCCTCCAGTAGGGTTGAAACATTCAACAATTTCTACGCCTACAATTATACAACCATCATCATCAAACTCTCAATTAAATACAGTAACAGATAAATTTTTAAATTTATCAACTCCAAATTTTCAAGGTAAATCATCACCATATATAGGTGGTTCATATTCATCAGTCAATCAAAACAATTTATCTTTAAATATTTTTCTTTCATCATTCCATGTATCGATTGATGAATTAATAGAAAGTAAATTGTTGTTAGTAGATGAATCATATTTAAATTATGTCAAAAACGAATTTCGACCAATCAAAGATAAACTTAATAATACTTATTTTGATCGTTTACTTGACATTATGATTAAATCTAAAAATTTGACACCATTTAAAAGAATTTTATTAATTAAATTATTTGATTATGAAAAGAAATGCTTTTTTGATTTATTATTTTTATTTTATTTACAAACTGTTTCAAATATTTACTTAAATATATCAACTAAAACTAAGCATATAATGTTTTTTGAATATGTTATCATTTTTAGTAAAAAGCAAGAATTTTTTAATAATATGTGTGGTTTATATGAAATGGAACTTTTTGGCGGAATAGAAATCAATCAAACTCTTCATAAAGCTATTGAATCATATTGTAATTATAGGTGTAGCGTATTTGCAGAAAATGGAATTTTACCAATAATTACAATAAAAGTAAATGTATCAATTGAATTGAGATCATTAATAACTGGAGAAAGTTGGATCATTTATCCAACTGGTAGTTTATTAGATAAAATCAGTGATATGGTTAAAAGGTCATCATTACAAAAGGTACAATCAACAGCTGATGCATATAAAAAGATTTGCTCAATTTTAGCAGTTGAAGAATTTCCGAGAGTTATGAACATGAGCAAAGAAGTTTTATTATATCTTTTAAATCCTGCAATTTCTCCTGATGTTTTAGCATATTGGAGTCCATAAATTTTGACTAGATCACCTTCACACGTAAACAGTAGTCATCTTTATAACTAATAACTGTATTCTTATTTTATATACTCATTTTTAATCAATTAAAGTCTCTGTCCCCTTTATTAATACAAATTTAGCGCTCACACTTCTCTTCATTATTGGAGAGAGAGGGAAAAAAAAATCAACAATTATTCTTACACCTTCGAAATACATTAAGAAGAAGTGTTTTTGCGTTAGTAATATTAAGGTATTTTTAGTTATAATGTCAGTAATATTGGCAAGTGCAGGTTATGACCATACAATTCGATTTTGGGAAGCATTAACTGGTGTTTGTTCACGAACTATTCAACATAGTGATTCTCAAGTGAATCGTTTAGAAATAACAAACGATAAAAAGTATTTAGCTGCTGCTGGGGCATCTAAAGTTCGTTTATATGATATTAGAACTACAAATCCAGCACCAGTTACTCAATTTGAAGGTCATACAGGTAACGTTACATCATTAGCGTTCCAAGCCGAATGTAGATGGATGGCTACATCAAGTGAAGATGGAACTATAAAAGTTTGGGATGTTAGAAGTCCCAGTGTTCAAAGAAGTTATCGTCATGGATCTCCTGTGAATGAAGTTGCTATCCATCCAAATCAAGGAGAACTTATATCTTGTGGGAGAGATGGTGTTGTTAGAGTTTGGGATTTAGCTGAAAGCAGATGTTCTCATGAACTAGAAGCAGATAAAGAAGCAGGAGTACAAAGTATTTCAATTGCTTCTGATGGTTCTTTTATTGCAGCTGCTACTACCAAAGGTTCTGTTGCTGTTTGGAATCTTTCTTCTGAAGGAGTTATTCCTTCAGCAAGATTCCGTGCTCATACAAAATATATTACTCAATTGGTAATATCAAGCGATTGCCGTCATGTTGCAACATGTTCGGCTGATTATACAACTAGAATTTGGGATACTGATTCATGGCAACTTGAAACAACTTTACGTGGTCATCAACGATGGGTTTGGGATTGTGCATTTTCTGCAGATAGTGCATACCTAGTGACTGCTTGTTCAGATCATTACGTGCGTTTGTGGGATCTAGCAACAAACGAGACCGTCAGACAGTACAATGGTCATAACAAAGGTGTTATTTGTGTTGCTCTTAACGATGTTTAATTCAAGATTATTTGAAAAGATTAATGAAATTTCAGATTTCTTAAAAAGAAAGAAAAAAAAAAGTTCTACAAATTTTTTTTTTTCCTTTTCCTTTTCCACGAGAGATAAAAAGACACACACAAGAAAAGCAATAATCAATATTCAATTGATACAAGAACTGTAGTTATGATAATATCAAATGTGAAAGAGCATACTGAGATAGTTATCCGGGTTTATAAATCAATTGTTATGAATGCACTCCATTGTAACATACCCCCTAAAGATAAGTTTCAATTGGTGAATAAAATAAGATCAACATTTAGGACAAATCAAAAACATTCAAATGGTTTACAAATTCAACAATTGTTATTAGAAGCGATATCATTAAACAAACTATTAGAGTCACCATCAGAAGAGTTATTCAAATGGATAAACCCTAATTTTTATAATCAGACTTCAAAGTTAATGGTATCAGATGATGATGAACCCACCTAAAGAAAATTTAAAAAATTTTGAAAAAGATATTAAATTAAAACATCGCTCAGTTTCACAGCATCTTCATACTTTACCTCTTCGACCTTATAAATCTAAATTAGATAAAAATTATATAAAAGATATAACGATGTCAGAAATTAAATATAACACTCAAAATGACTATCTTACAAGATTAACTAAGAAACTTTCAAAAGATTCATCAGCAAAATTACGTCGTGTAAGTGGTACATCTAATTGGTTATATATAATAAATACACCTTGGAATCGAGATTTAAGAACTCAATCATGGCGATGGATAGGTGATATAAAACATAAATCTGATCAATTAATTTTACGAATTCAACAAATTGAAAATATTGAATCAAATTATCTTTGGTTAGCTAATGAAGAATCAAAATGGGATGATATTATAAATGGTAATAATAATAAACTTGAAACAAAAAAATATGATAGAAATGATTGGTCTGAAGCATTTTTAGATGTCAAGGAAGGTATCAATAAAGAAAAGCAAATATTAGAAAATCAAGTTCTTGAGTTTAATTCAAAACAAAAAATTATATATGATGAAGTTAAACCTTTATTTGATGATTCTCATATTAAAAGCAAAGAAAATTTAGAAAGATTATTAAAAGTTAAAGAACATTTTCAAATGGGTCCATATACTGATATAGTAGATGGAGGATTAGGTAAGTTACTTGAAGAACATTACTTCCGTGATCCATTGAAAAGGAAACAAAAAAGTTCAAATTGTATACTTTTCCGGAGACCCTAATTTTGTTAAAATTAAAATTATTTTTTATAACATTTCCGTATATATAATTATGTGTATACATATATTTATAAATCATAAAAAAAAGGGAGTCAAACTTTTCTTTATTCATGAGTGTTATTATATTTTATCGTTACTATTATCATATGTATCATTAGATAAATGTGGACCATCATGTTCAATGATATTTAATGCTTCAATTTGTTCAACTAATTCTTGACCACCATTTGTTCCATCATTTATATTCATTTGTTTTAACATTTCAACAACATTATTAACATCTTCAGATTTTGATTTATTTAAATAATCATCTAATAAAATCACTTCACTTTCAATTGTTCCTTCACTAAACCATTTATGATCCATTTTAATTCTCATGAATAATGCATCTAATGTTAATTGACGTTTAAAAAATTCTGAACATAAATAATGTTTCTTTGAACAGTAAAATTTATTATATGAACCTGGTAAATGTAAATTATTAACAAGTTGATTCATTTTAACAAATTTTATTTTTTGTTCATTTGAGTATTTACATAATGGATAACCACAATAATGATTAACAACTCTTTCCATTACTAAATCTTCATATGATTGAACAGATAAATATCTTGATAATAGTCTTAAAGTTTCTTTATCACAATTATGAACCATTAAAAGTTCAATTATTTGATAAGTTAGTTGATTTGCTTCCTTTGGAGTTAATAAACTATTCTTTATTAAATGACCCAATAATGATTTGATATGTATACTTCGCACTGTACGATCATCTGGTAATGTTGTAGATTTTTGATTCATTTTATTTGTTTTGAACTTTAATTGTCCTTTATTAGTAGTTAGTTATATTTATATATAGTATATATGTTGTTCAATTCGATATTTACAAATAGTTTTCAATGAAATTGAATTTTATTCTTTTAATCGAAACTTTCTTTTTCTTTCTTTCGTCGCTTTAAAAATTTAAAAAAGTATATATATAAAAAATTATGACGACACATCAAACACAAACTATTTATATAGAAATTTTGACAAAAAATAAGTAGTATATATAGAATAAATATGAATTTATATAAACGATATGAGATCAGAATAAATATAAATATAAATATGAAAAGAAGAACAGAAGAGAGAAGAGAAAAGACAACAACAAAAGAAGAAAAAGGAAAAGATATAAAAAGAAATTCGGTTCTTTTTTACGTACAAAATAATCCTTTAAACCTCTTATTAAATTAAAAATACGCCGGTAATCTCTTACAAATCATCTCTAGTAACGGATCTGACATCTAAAGGCTTTTCTTTTAATGTTTTTGGACCAGTAAAAGGTTCACAAGATTCTCTTCTTGTTGTTCCAGGAACTGGTGGTTTACCTGTTTTAAAACCATCAAGAATTTTATCAACTTCTTCCTTTGTTTGTAAATCTTCATAAAAATCATCATTAATTTGAAACATTGGAGCATTAGCACATGCACCAAGACATTCAACTTCTTCAAGAGAGAATAAACCATCTTTTGTCATTTGACCTGGTTTAATACCAAGTTTATCCATAACAGTTTCCATGACTTGATCAGAATTACAAAGTTGACATGGGGTTGTTGTACAAACTTGAACATGGTATTTTCCAACAGGCTTTCTTTGATACATTGTATAAAATGTAGCAACTTCATAAACTCTCATTGGTGGCATATCTAACATCTTTGCAACATGATTCATTGCAGAAATAGATGTGAATCCAATTTGTCTTTGAGCTAAATCTAATAATGGCATACAAGCACCCTTTTTATATTGAGAAGGATACTTTTTAATAATTTCTTGTGCTCTCTTTTGATTATCTTTCGTAAATTCAAATGTCATATCTTGATTATTATTTGGGGATTCTCTATGAACAGAAACAATATGAGAATATCTGACACCCCTTTGAGTCAATGCTCTAATATTTGAACGGGCAATACGGCTTAACATTGTCTTGTCCTATATACCTTTAGCTTAACTAAATTAAATTGGATTGGATTGATGATGTTGATTTTTTTTCTTTTCCCTCTTTTTTTATTGGCTCTCCTTTTTTTTTTGATTTTTATTTTATTTTTAATTTTTCCCCCTCAAATTTTACTGTCAACACCTCCCGTACACCAGTCTATTTACTTCACAACCAGTAAGAAATGAGCAAAATGAAATTAATATAACTTACTTACTTTAATGTAACAAAAGAACACCATTAATCTTTAAAAAAAGGTTTAAATATCTAGAATAGTAATTACATAAAACACCAATTAAAAACAAAATTGCTTAAAAAAATCTTATAACTTAGAATCACGTCTTGCAATAGTAACTGCTTGTTCAAGATCATCAATTAAATCAGAAATATCTTCGATACCAACACAAACTCTAACTAAATCTTCAGGAAAATCACGTTCCTTTCTAGTCTTTTCATCAATTGATGCATGAGACATTTTACATGGTAAAGAAATTAATGAATTAACAGCACCAAATGAAACAGTTGTTGAAAATAATTTTGCATTATTAATAATCTTTTCAGAAAGTGGAACTGATCCTGTTGTAAATGATAAAACAGCACCAGGACCTCTACATTGACTAAAATGAAGGTCATGTTTTGGATGAGATTTTAATCCTGGATATCTAACTTTGAAACCTTTTAATTCAAGCCATTCTGCTAATTTCATAGCATTACTTTGTTGACGTTCAACACGAATTGATAAAGTTTTCAAACCTCTTAATAATAACCAACAATCAAATGGAGCTAAACCAGACCCAATTGAATTAATAACAAAAAAAAGTTTATCAAATATATCATCACGATTAACTGCAAGGATACCAGCCATAATATCATGATGACCATTTAAATATTTAGTTGCTGATTCATAATGAATATCACATCCAAGTTCAAGTGGTGACATTAATAATGGAGTCATCATTGTATTATCAAATACAACAAGACATTCTGGATTAACTTTATGAGCATGGGTTGCAATTGCTTTAACATCAACAACATTAATTAATGGATTAGTTGGAGATTCAAGTAAAATCATTTTTGTTTTTGATGTAATCTTTTGTTTTAAAAGTGATGTATTAGTTGTATCAAAATGTTTAACATCAACATTATGCTTTGTTTTAATAAATTGTAATAAACGATGGGAACCACCATAAAGATCTTCACCAGCAATGATTTCATCACCAGGTTGAAGTTGTGCAACAATAATATCAAGGCATGACATACCTGAATTAACAGCTAAAACATGTTTACAATTAATTATTTGAGCAAGATGGCTTTGTAATGTAGTCCTTGTTGGATTACCTGAACGTGTATAATCATAATCTCCTGGATCATCAAGAGATGGGGCTTTGAAAGTAGCAGAAAGGTAAACAGGTGGGACAGATGAATTGTTAGAATCACCATGGCTAATAGAAACCACTCTAGTATTAATTTTATAACCCATAGCTCGTATCTCTTTCTTTGCAAAATAGAATTAAATGTGACTCTTTTCAAAAATTGAATTTTTCTACTGTGCGAAAAGATAAAAATTTATTCTCTTCTTGTGTGGCTGGCGGCCTTTTCTCTCCGTATTTTAACAATTCAGCCAAGTCAATCAACCATACTCATCATAAATTATACTTTCTATATATTCGTAGGTTCTTTTCTTTTCGTTGAACAAATATTTATTAGTTACAAAATCATATATATGTTTCTAAAAAGAAAAAATTAGACAGACATGACTTAATCTGGTAATATTACTATTCCTTCTGATTTCACTTTTGTAAATAGGGACTTAAATTTACTTACCTGTAGTAATTTTTCCCTTTTTATTTTCATGATATGTGTTTAAACTGAAATTTCTAAATCATGAATCATTAAGCAAAACAAAAGCAACACCAACTGAACCAACGGCTAGGTTCTGTTTCTTCATTCCTACTTAATAACCTTGTACCTTCATGAACATTATATTCAACACCAGATCCTTTACGTGATCCTGTATTTGTACCATCTACTGTACCATATCCTTGATGGGTAGCATATATTTGATTGTTAGCAAGTCCATTACTTGGCTTTCTAGAACGTTGTTGATATCCTTTAGCATATGAAGCACTTTGTGATTGTGAAGTTGTATTTACATTTCCTGTTGTAGTACGCTTTGCTCCTGAACCATACCCATGTAAATTAATCTTTTTATTTTTACCCCATGACCATCCTTGACCATCATTAAGTGCCATCCAATCATATAAAAAGAATTTAGAATTAGTTGATAAAGATTTTATATTCACTTGTTCTTTAAATTCTTGTTGATTTTGAATTTCATTTTCGATTTCATGTTGATTATCATTTTTAATTTCATTTGAAAATTGTTCATGATTTCCATTGGATAAATGATGTGAATCAGATTCAATTATTTTATCAGAAATAATAGTACTTGAAGTATTATCAATTGTAGAATTTGCAATAATTGAATCTTCTGCATTTGATGTAGAATCTGTTAAAGAAGAATCAGGTATATCCAGGATTACACAACCTTCAAACTCTATTAAAACTTGTTTAAACAAATTTATGTAACCAGAATAATCAGGTTCTTCTTCAAATTTTAACATTCTAACTCTTTTCAAATATTCTGCAAATTGAAATGGTAAATTTTTACATAATTCTTCAACTTTAATCTTTTGTTTACGATCACCAATCTTTTCATATTTTAATTTATTTGTTGGAGCTTTCAATCCTTGCCAAGGTAATTCACCTTTTAAAAAATAAACAAATACATGACCTAAAGATTCCATATCATCTCGACGTGATTGTTCTCTACCAAGGTGAGTATTAATTGACATATATCTAGCCGTTCCCGATAATGATTTTCTTTCTCGATATGGAATATGTTGATGAGTTGTTGGATCTCTATATTGTTTAACCATACCATAATCAACCATATAAATTGTATTATCATGTGAAGTTGCTCCAATTAAAAAGTTATCAGGTTTGATATCTCTATAAATAAGATTATTTTCATGTAAAAATTGAAGACGTTCCATCATTTGAATTGCTAATCTAGCAACTGTGGGTATTGAAAACCTTCTACCACACCATTCAAATAAATCTTCTAATGATGGACCAAGCAGTTGAATAATTAAAATATTATAATAACCTTCTTGACCAAAGTAATAAACTTTTGGAATACCTTTAACAGAAAGAAATCGGTCTTGTTCTCTTTCAGGTGATTTATAATACCTATTGATAGCACTATTCAGTATTTTATAAGCCCGAAATTCATCTTTTAATTGTGGTGCTTCACTTTTACGTGACTCAAATTTTATTGCAACTGGCTGGTTTGAACGAAGAAGGTCGTACCCTTTAAAAATAATCCCAAAGGATCCTTCACCAATCTTCTGAGCTATCTGGTAGTGAGATGCTATTATATTGCGATTACGATGACCTTCTTTATCGCTCATCAGTCCCCGTTTATTCAATGATTTGTACCTTTTAAAAGATGTCCTTTCACTATAATGTACTGTTACAAGGTGTGTGGTATCGGGAATTTTTTTTTTTTTCTTTCTAGTTTTGTTGGTGTTTTTCTTTCTCTCTCTCTTTCTCTCTCTTTGAAATTTTAGAGGGCGCGCCACTTTTAACTTAATTTTTTTTATTGTATTTTATTTATTTTATAAGTTTTATTTTATATATATTATTTTATTTAGGTGTAATAATAATAATAATAATAAATTAGAAAATTACTTCTTCTTCTGTTTTGTCTTCTTATTGTTTTTCTTCTTTTTTGAAGAACCAGTAGTTGTCTGCGTTTTAATATTAGATTCATCATCATCAGCTATTTTACTGTTATTTGCATCTGTTTCTGTTTCTGAGTCTTCGTTATTCTCAGCAACGACTTCTTCTTCCTTTTCTATTTCTTCTTCTTCTTCTTCTTTAGCAATATTTGTAGATTCTGTAATAATTTCAACAACAGGTGCTTTAGAAACTTCATCAACTGATGTTGTTAATTCTTTACTTTTAAGCTCATCTTCAATAATAACAGAAGCAATTGAATTAGAATCATCATGTTCATTGGCATCTCCATGTTCTTCACTAACATTTTCATCTTCATCAATAACAAATGAATCATTATTTGCAATTAATTCCTTTGAAACATTTCTCTTTGGTTGAATACGAGAACTTTGCATGATTGGTTCACTTTGAATTTGTGGAGAAATCAAGGTTTCCTTTGGTAAACTTGGTGTTCCTGATGGATCACGTGAACTGTTTGAAACATTAACTTTACGCTTAGGTAATGCTAGATTTTGTTTTAATGGAGTCTCAGTTTGTAAATTATTATTTTTTTGTAACCAAATATCACCATCATTAGCAATTTCCTTTTCATCTAATTTAAAATTCTTATCAATAGATTTAGCTAATTGAATACCTCTACTCTTTAAAACATCAAAATAATTGGTTGTAATACCTTTATAAACATAAGTTAAATCTTCATCTTCATCAACTTCAAAATAACCACTTTCAAAATCTTGATTTAAATTTGATAAAAATTCAGCAAATGAATTTGCAACAACATATTTTGTATCATATTCTCTACCAAATAAAATAATTTGACCTGTTTGACCTTTTTCACCTGGTGCTAAATCTAATCCAATATTATTACCAACGTTATCTTTAGCAAATGGAATCCATTTCTCTTGATAATACATTGGTTGAATAAAACCTGGTGGACATGAATCTTGCTTTTGGGTAATAATATTTAAATTTGGATCTTTTTGTTGAACATCTAACATCTTTCTCCAAAATCCAGTTTCTGCTGCAATACTTTCTAAATCCATTAATTGATAACTATAAATTAAACCTCTAGTTTTACCCATACTCACTTGACCATCATGCATTTGATAACTTTCTCTAAAATCATATGGTAACGTGATTTGAAGATCTGCTTCAAAAGCATTTAAATCATTGGCAGTAGCACCATTTTCTAAATCATCTCCTAATTCCGGAAATTCTCTGTCTAACCATTCATCAATAGAATCCCAAACTTCACCAATATTAATAGCAGCTCTACCATTTGAATAATTGGCTAGTTCAATGTTAGAATCGTTTTGAAGTTGTGTTCTAAGTCCTGGTCTATATGGTTGTTGACCTAAAGAAACGGCAGAGGCGTTATTGGCTAAATTCATTTGTGAAGAATTACGAGTTCTTGCAATAGGAGAGGAACTTGGTCGGCTGTCATCGGAATATTGGGCATAATGATCTTTCGTTGTAACGTTATGAAAGAATTCTTTGACGTCAGTTAAAAATCCCATCTTGTATTTAATTAAACTATACAAAAGTTATTGTTTACTAATATAACAACTTTTTTGTTTTGGGAAAACAAAAAAAAAAAAACGAAGACGAGGGATGGAAAAGAGACGAGACAAGAAACAAGAAAAAAAATCAGTCGCCGAAAAACAACTGCTCAGCACTATCTTTGTACATAAGTTAACTAAATTAACTCTCACTTTCTACGCTTCATGAATGCAGAATTGAGTGATGTTTTCTTTTTTGTTACAGTCTTCTGTGCCTTTTGTGACATCTCCATAAAATTCTGACTTGGAGGAGCAACCGGTGTTATATACATATCTTTGTCGGAATGGTCAGAATCAGATAAAACAACGGCATTCGGAGCAACTTTATTTGTTTCATATTCTTGTTCATCAGAGTCAACGACTATCTCAGGTGTTAATAGAGATTCTCCTTTTTTATTCCGTTTATCAATGGAAATATTTTCATCACTTTTTTTAACATCATTAGATTGAGTAGATGTGACAATGGTATCAGCAGAAAATAAAATTGGACCTGTATTCTTTTTTTTCAATGAATTATTCTTTCTGGCTCTAGTTTCATCGACTGTATTGTTTATTGATTGAGGATTACTATATCTAATTTGTGCTTTAACTTCCTTTGCAAGATCCTTAAATTTCCTTTTGAAATTATCACCATGTTGAGTAAACATTTCGTTCATTTCAGTGTCATTCCCTAACGTCATTTGTGACATGAGATCAACATACTCATTTTCCTCATCTTTTAAAAATGTCGACATGACTTCCTTGTTTTCATTATTTAGATAATTATTTAAAGTATCTGCAAACTTATCCCTACTAATCATAATTAGATCATCATCATGGAGTTCTTGTTTAATCATCTCAACAATAGAATCTGGCTCCATGTCAAATTTCGTGTTATTACTATCATCATCATCTGTTTCGTATGCATTATTTGAAGATTCACTTTTGACAAGTAATGATATTTTCTTTTCACGTTTATGATACAGAGCAACATCATTAACATTTGCAACTTTCCCAACAAATCTATTTGAAAAATATCGAGGATTCTCCATGTCATACCCTCCCGAATAATCAACTTTAAGACGAACCAATGGCAAAGGAATATCGGCTTCTGTTAATAGTTCTTCATCAAATAGATCTTTATTCACATTTTTCCAAGTATCATTTGCCTTTCTTATCATCATTTCAACCTGTAAGATTAAATAATTTAAAACTTCATTTTTGTTTGAACTTGTTGCACTCAACCCTGTCTTTCTCAAAATAACTTCTTTCATTACAAATGGTCGTACCGTACGTAACCTTTTCGGTTCAATAGAAAAATCTTTACCTTTTATACTTAAAATAAATACGTGCTTTGGTAATGTCTCACCTTCGGATAAAGAAGTGGCAACTGAAGATCCAGCTTGTAAAATATTGGCTCCAGTGATATCATTTTCATTTACAGAGGGTTGGCAATCATGTTCATGACCCCAAAGAACAAAATCTAAAAATGTTGGTAAGCTCGTCTCTTCAACTACTTTAACCCCAGGTCTATGAACGTGGTTTTGATGAATACACATTAAGTTAAACCATTGAACTTTGGAGTCATCTGTTACAGGCTCCATAAATTCGAGATTTCCACTAGCCATAGTTTTCATCAATCTTTCCTCTCGTATACTATGCAATCCATACAGGGCTAAATTCGTTCTTCCTTTATTGAATAATAGTGGATATATTTCAATTTTTTCATTATCAGGAACTTTGCCAAAATGATTTAATAACCCACTCACACCAAGTAAATCTAATGGTGATAACATTGAATCACCTGTAGCATCATCATGATTACCACTAATTGCATAAACAGGCATCCCAACATTCACATTCATATCATACTCAGCTGGATATTTAAAATGCTTTGTAGA
>JAJLVG010000434.1:0-14239 GCA_030564585.1 Martiniozyma abietophila
TATAACAAACTTCACATGTGACAATTATACATGAATCAATAAGCTTATGGGCTGCTGTTGAAAATTTAATTAAAAATTCTTTTACATATACAATAAATAGTTACTTCATATAACCAATTAAAGGGACTTCAAGTTTTTAATTGAATTGAAGATTTATATATCCGGCGTACTATGATGCAGATCGACTACGTGACGGAATATTGAATAGTCACCGTTTATAAAAATAAATTTTCAAAGCTATTTTACGAATTTAATTTCATAATAACCTTAAAATTTAAACAAAGAAATTTCCATTCATAACTTTGAATTTTATCATATCGATTCATCATTTTATTGTATTATAAAAAATTAACAAATTTTATAATTTACAATTTTGGTGAATTTAATATAATAAATTATATTATTTAATAATTTGCTCTTTAAAATTTTTGTAAGACGTTCTTTGTACCTGACTTCTTCATCGTGTCAGCAGCTAAAATATTATTTAGATTTATGCACTCTTTAAGGAGCATCTCATTTCGGCCATTTTCATAAATTGAAAAAAAGAGAAAAAAAAAATGTCAACTTGACGGAGTTGACCGAATTATTTACAAAAAAAATCCGTTCTAGTCTTTATAAACCAATTAAAGTTAAAAAGAATGTATAACACACAATTTCATCAAATTTAGACTTAATCTAAAATATATATTCATGTCATGAATTAATTTTTAGTTTTGTTTACATGTTGCAATTATTTGTAATATTAATTATAATAAATATTTTAAAAATTTAATGATGATTAATTTTAATCACTCATGAAAAGTTATAATTAAAGTATGTCTACTCAAATGGCAAGTTTTATTATACAATATTAAACAATTTTGAAGTTTTAGTAGGTTATAAAAAGAATGTTTGTTTATATATAATTAAACAAGTATAACTAATGAATTAAAATCAATTTAAACATAAATTCTATATCTGATTGTCAAGTAAAAACGTTTGAAAGCAAATTTAACTATATTATGAAAACAAATAAGGCAAAGTTTTGTGCAAGATTTATTATAAGTTACTGCAAGTTCGATATTTTTAATAATTGGAAGTCTGACCCACCAAAGTGATCTATATAACACGTAAGGTAGTAATACAGTTGAAATTTAGAACCTATAAACATAATTCTATCCTCTCAATTTAAGCCAATTTTGTTAGTAAAGACACATTTGAATTTAAAACTTAATGAAGTACCAATCGATCCATTGATGTACAAAAAACACTTCAATTATTACATGAGTAAGTGTGAACCTACTACTAGAAAGTAAACTTTAGATTTTTAAATTTATATGAAAGTTTTATGAATAATCAATAAGCATCTGAATTTTAATATTAAAAAATCAATCAATTTCAACTATACATGATCTTGAAAAGGAATTGATATTTAAAAAAATATAAAATTTTTACCCATCCGTTTTCTAATTGCTAATTAGATTGTGGGTATTCCTGACATTCTAATTACTTGATTATAGGTGAAATGTAAATTCTATTATACACCTATAATAATATTACGAATATTTCTTTAATATTGAAGAAACTGAGGAAGTTTAAACCTTAAAAAATAATCCAATTTTATTAAAGAATTAGTTAAGTAAATATTATATAAAAATTTAACCCTTTTACACTCTTCATGATTGTGCAACATCAGCTTTCACCACCTTTTCACCACTTCTACCAGTGACTTGTAATTTTCCATCTCTGGTGATATTAAGAATAACTTCCACCTTCTTACCAGCACCAACATCGTTCAAAGAAAGTTGTGCTAACAATGTACCAGGAATGTATTCAAGTTCTCTTAAAATTTCTGGTTCCTCTTCTTCATCTTCTTCATCATCAGAAAATTGTTCAGGTGCAATTTCTGTTTCTTTAACATTTCTTTCTCCTTCATATAATTCAATAAATGCATCAGCGGCAGTACTTTCAAAAATAATTGTTTTCTTAATTGGGTATGCAGTTTCTCTTTGGAAAATTGTAATAAATTTACCTTCGGCATCCTTAACACCAATTGGTTCAACAATATGTTGAGTGTTTACAACAATAGGTTGAAGAGATTCTGTAATTTCTTCTTTATCAAAACCTGCAATTAATGATGCTTGGATAGCAGCACCTCTACAATTTAATTCATTAGGATTTGGTAATTTGGAATCAAAAGTCGGTGCAATAACTTCAGTATTTTCTGGAAAGATAGCAGCAATATTATTTGCAAGTTTTGGAATGTTAGATGATCCACCCACTAATAAAATAGAGTCAATATCTAATGTGTCAAGATTTGCTTTTGAAACAACATGTTCAATAAAAGTTGTCATTTCAGTGAAAACTTTTCTAGCAACAACTTCAAATCTTAATCTGTTAATTGATGCCATGTAATCATACCCATCTGCTAAAGAATCAACTGATATATTAGCACTATTAACATTAGATAATGTTTTCTTGGTAATGATTGTAGATGCAAGAAGTTTAGATAATGACTTTTCAGTCTTTTTAGCATCGGATTTAAATTTCTTTTCAAAGTCAGCAGCAAAGTAATCAATTAAAGCTTCATCTAATTGAGCACCACTTAATTTAGTACTATGAGCAGTTGAAAGTAAAGTTAAAATACCACCTCTAACAGAGATCACAGCAGCATCAGATCTGATACCACCAAAATCAGCAACAACATAAATCTTGTCTTCTAATAATTGATCTTTTGAAGAAAGATGTGCTAATAATGCAGATGAAGGTTCATTAATTAATTGTAACACGGTCATACCAGCAGTACCTGCAATAATAGAAAGTGATTCTTTTTGTTCTTCAGTAAAATTACTTGGAACAGTAATAACACAGTTGACAACAGTTTGACCCAAATAATCTTCAGCTGCATCTTTGATTTGTTTTAAATGTCTCTTGACAATCTCGTCAATGGTTAAATTGTTACCATTGATGTAATAACCAACTTTACCATTGACATCAATTGGATGAGCAGAAATTTGAGAATGGGTAGCATCAATACTTTCAAATGGGACACCAATATAATCTCTGAAGTTAATGATTGTGTTTCTTGGGTTTCTGAGAAGTTGTGCAAATGCTTGTTGACCATGATATTCATCACCATCAACATATGCTAATGCAGATGCAATAAATCTTTCACCATCAGGGTTAGCAATGACATCGACTTTACCATCTTTGATTGCAGCAAATGAAGTGGTAGAATTACCAAAAGCAATACCAATAGTAGCCATTTTGAGTTGTTTGTTTGTTATAGATTACAAGTAAAAAGGACAATTGAAAAAGATCTAATTTTGAAAAAAATTTTCAAAGTCAATTATCAAGGCTGTGCAACTTTTCATTGCAATATGAAAAGTTGGATGCTCATACTATGAATGGATGTTTGTCTAAAATGATGTTGTTATATAGAGTAAAATTTATATAAATTAAAGAATATTAATAGTCATGAGTAATAAAAATGTAAAGTAAGTTACTTTTGATTTAACGAAACTGTTTTGAGCGTTTGATTTTCTACCAATTTCCTGATTTGCAGTAGCATTGTATTGTTTGAACTTGCCACTGGAACTTGATATTTGAGGTATTTGCAAATTAGTGAACGACGGTAGCTGTTCAATGCTTAAAGTGCCTTCTATAAAAATATCAGAAACTAAAGCACGTTTATATTTTTGAGATGACAATGCAGTACATGGATGCCCAAACATACTAAGAACGTTACACACTTTTGCTGCAATGATTCCAGATGTTACCGTTGTCATAATCGTTAAAGTACTGGTCTTAGGGATATATAAAGTTGTAGCAGCTCCTGTTGTCTTTGTTCTGGTCACTAATTCGGTATCAAATTCTGTCTCAGTATCATATTCAGTAACATATTCAGTAACCGTTTTTTTATGTTTTCTTTCAGTTTTCGTATTGGTAACATATTTAGTTGTTAATACTGTCTTTGTGGTCGGATAGTATTTTGCTGTTGGATAGTATTTTGTTTTAGTGAACGTAGTGGTACTTTTGCCTACAGTTTCAGTTGATATACTAATCTCTAACAATATAGTAGTTTCAGTTTCAGTTTCCATAATGTATTTTGTAATCGGAAGAAACGTTTTAATACTACTAGTAGAAGTTTCTGTGATTGTGTACTTATACTTATAAACGGTTTGTATTTGTATTGTTGTGATTGGTTTTTCAGTAATCTTGAAAAGAGTTCTTGTATCTGTGATTGTTTTGAGAACACATTTTACATCATCACCGCATTCATTGGTTGATATGTTTTCATCACAATCCTCATCATTAACGGATGTTCCAGTACCACAGTCAGTTGTAAAAGTGGGAACTAAGTCATAACAATCCAAACTTGATGTGATTTCGGTATCATCGCAATCATCATCATCATTGTGATCATTTTCATATGGGTGATCTGAATTTTTTAGAAAAGTAGTATTTGAAGTTGAGTGATTTGTATCATAAATCAAGTTAGTAGTAAATAGTACATCTTTTTTCTTTGCATTTTCAAAAGGTTTATTACTGTTAACTTTTTTTTGCTGAGCTTCTTTCTTTTGATCATTTTTTATAGTTTGTTCTCTTTGTTTTTGTTTTTGTTTCTCTTCATTACTTTTGAGTTTTCGTTCTTGGTCCTGCTTCTTCTTTTCAATACTTTTCCTTTGCTTTACTAATTTCTTTTCTTGTTTAGCTAATCTCTTTAGTTCTTTTTTCTTTTGCTTCTGTTTTTGTTTTTTCTTTTCCCTTTCTCTCTTTTCTTCCTTTTGTTTTTGATCACTTTGTAATTTTCTCTTCTTTTCTTCTATTTTCTTTTGCTCGAAAAGATTCTGTTTGGTTGAATTGGTTTGTAATTTTCTTGGAATTAATTCTTGTTTTTCAAGACTCACTGATAAACTCTTTATTAATTCTTGAAGTATAATGAAACAATTGTTGCCATCACTATTATCAAACAAAGTACAATTTGTAGGGTAAAACTCATCATCAGCAGATTGCAACAAAGTAAACAAACTTTCTTTTGGAAATGATGGGGAACAAATTTCCATAGCTTGTTCAATGAAAGAGATTAATGAGCTACTTTCATTATCACTCAAAAGTGACTCTCCATAAGCATCTTTATACAAGGTATAAAATACATCCTTCAAATCAATCAAACAATGATCAAATCCGTAAGCTCTTAAACCTATTTTATCAGTATCAGATACTGCTTCAAACTCATAGTATAAACTATTAGCTTTGACAGCAATAATTAGCCATCCAAAATAATACAAAATACCCCAGTTCATTATTTTATTGAAATTATTTGAACAGGAAGTTCGTTTTAAGCAATGGTCTTAAGAAGAATAATTAATATAGTGAGATTAAAGCAAAAACAACAAATGAAGTCAATTTTGAAATTTGTCATCAAAATGTTAAAAAAATAATGCCTTTTTTTTCTAGAAGAAAATATAACAAGGCATAACAAAAAAATTAGCAGAACAGTAGGATTTATATTTAATATCAGTTAGTGTTTACTTGGTGAATATCCTTTTCGAGTTATTTTGATGGCTATAAGATTTATATAAACAAACCACAAAAAACTAAACAAACAATCCTCACTGTTGTTCCATGTTTGAAATTTGGTTGGCATGAGCCGACATCACTTTTTGATCCACTGGTTCTGAATGATGTTGCACTTCCTGCTGTTGAAGTCGTTGCAAATCATCTTGCCTTTGCTGTTGTTCTTTCATCTTCTGTTTTCTCTTTTGCTTTGCTTCAAATTCATGCCATTCCCCTTCAACATTCTTTAAAAAAGTCAATTCACAAACCAACGGTTCTTCTTTGAAATAAGCATGATCTAAAGCATTAGATGCTGTTATTCTTTTGTTCGGATTCATTTGCAATAATTCAATAGCTAAATTAAAGCCTTCAGTAGTTAAAATATTACCAAATCTTTCTCTAAATTTAAAAATGCTATTGAAGTTCGGTCTTAATAGTTCAAACCACGGTAAATTATCAGCATTTGGCCAATCTGACTTTTCTATTGTACCCATTATTTCAAAAATTTTCCAAAGTTGATCAATTTCATTTGTACCTTGAAAGATCGCACGCCTTGTGAAAAGTTCCATAAAAATACATCCAATTCCCCAAATATCTGCCTCTCTTCCATATTCGGTAGAACCAAGCAATATATCTGGTGGTCTATACCATAATGTGATCACTCTATTTGTATAATTGGGAGAAATCAAATCAGTATTGATATTTTTCATCTTTCTTGCTAGTCCAAAATCTGTAATTTTTAGCGTACCATTATTATCAAGCAAAATATTGGAACCTTTAAGATCTCTATGAATTACTCTCTTGGAGTGTAAATAGCTGATACCCTCAAGGAGTTGTTTGAACAAATTTTTCTTTTCACCATCTGAAATTCTTATGTTATTCTGCTGTAACAAACCACTAAGATCATGATTCATATACTGAAATACCATAAACACCTGATTCTTTTCAACCATCATTTCTAGAAGGCCAGAAATATTGGGATGATCGAATGATTGTAACAAGCCAATTTCTCTGTGCGAAGTTATTGGAAATCCTTCTTTTTCTGTTTCAAGTCTCAATCTTTTTAAAGCAACAAGTTCACCTGTTATTTTATTTCTGGCTTTATAAACTTTACCATAAGTGCCTTCACCAACCTGCTGAATCCGTTCATGAATGGGATCTTCTTCTTTAACTCTAACCATATATTGGAATTGAGTTGACTTCTTTGATGATAATCGATCAAAAACGTCTTCTTCATCACCAGAATTGACATCCTCATGTTGCCTTTTCCTTAATGGTGCATTTGGCCTTGACTGAAATCGTTTCTGAATTTTCTGGTACTGACTATGAGGTATATTAGGAGGCCTTACAGTTTCTTGTTGGGAACTTATGCCTTTTGGACCAGTTGGCAATTTTTTTTTGATAGTTGGAAGTTTACTTTGAGACTGATAGCTGCTACCCTCTTTAATATTATTAGCTTCTTTATGTAGTAAGCTATTTTGTTGGGCTTTTAATGTTCGATTGGTGTCAGGATATCTGGATTCTTGATAATATGAACTCTTATTAGGGTTATATCCATTATTGTTGTATCCTTCACGGCCATCGTATTGATTTCTATATTTATCATTATAATATGTCCTACTATGATTTTCTCCACGCTGATGCTCTTGATGGTTATTAGACATCCCCAGTATTTGCTTTTCTTTAAGTAAAACCTTCACATTAAAGTATAAAATTCAAACTTTAGTTTTTCACAACTTCAAAATTGAGCAAAAGGCTGGTGCACGGAAAAAGCAAATGAACGGCTCATTGGTAATTCTGTTTAATTATAGGAAATAATCATGATTCCACACACAATTCACTTCTGGAATTCAATATACAAATTTAGTTTATCATAACAATGAAGATACTAAATGGTATAACGTTTAAATGATTTTTCAAAAGAAAAACGAGAGTTCATTGAAACCAGTTTTGTTGTTGTTCAATTTGCAATACATGACATTTCTTTTGATTTTGGCAGATAGTTGTGCCTTTCGTTTCTCATAAAATATGTATCCTTTTGTATAGTATATTAAATGTACTTTCTCTTCGATTCTAAAATAAAAATATACACCAGAAGAAATATAATGCTCAATAAAAACATTACGATTAGGCATATTATCTCTGCAGACAAATAATGTCTTTTACAACTTGAAGCGACCTCTGTTTTGACTGTCATAACCATCAATATCGTCTAGGAAACTCTTATGATCTAAATACATTCGATCCAAACTAAGTTTAAACACATCTGGGATATCAGAATCAGGGTTAGAGCCAACAATCAAATTTGCAATATGTTTACCACAACTCCAAATTCTCGGCATCCCATGACCAGTAAATCCAGCTAAAATATAAACATTTTTTCTACCATAAGGTGACATTTCACCAACAAAAGGAAATTCATCAGAACTGTACCCCATGCATCCCGTCCATATATAATCGTTAACAAACTTTTTACCAGCAGAGAACAATTTGTAGTTTCGATTTGGATAATCTTTAAAATATTCAAGTGTTTTAGCTGGGATATAGGAGTCATCGATATTATTTATCATATCAATACTAGTAGGATATGATAAGTATGTCTGTCCTCCACCACCAACAATCATAGAAAGATCACGATGCGCAGTAACATAATCAGACTCAACCGGGTATGTATGATAATAATTGTACTTTAACTTACCATTAGAAGATTTCAATGGCCTAATATGTGAAACAACTCCTTTTACAGGAATGATTTTATTTTTGAATCCTGGCAAAAGTGCTTTAGTCCACGCATTTGTTGCACAAACAACTTTGGATGCAATCACATTTCCTCTTTCTGTACAAATCAGCCATTTATTGTCTTTTTGCTCTTTTATATCTTTCACCATTGAATAAGTTTGAAAATTCAATCCTTTTGCAATACATTTTTGGAGAAGACCGAAACTAACTTATAAGGCCATACCGAACAAGTTGGTGCAGTGATACATAAAGGTTCTCCATCGTGATCTGATGTTTCCTTAGAATCTGAACCAAAATAAATCTTAACTCTTTTTTTAATATGTTGAGGAATGTATGGATTATTTTGAAAGGCATAATAATCATTTAGACCATTTTGAACTACGTCAGAATGATCAAAAGTTTGACATGATGTCCTGGGATCAAAATTACATTTAATCTGATATTTGTTGATTAGCTCTTCAACAATTTTCAATTCATTGTGTTCAAACATCACCAATTCAGCTGCCACCTTTTCACCATATTTGTCAATAAAATCCCTTTGACCTTGATGATAAAAACTTCGAATATGACCACCATTTCTTCCAGTAGCACCAGAACAAAAATCTCTTCCTTCAAGCAATAAAATTGATCCATTGAACTTTGTATTTTCTAATAGAAGATTAGCAGCAACAGATACACCACTGTAGCCTGAACCGATAATAACAATATCTACTTCATCCGGTAATTCTGAAGTAGTTCGATAAGATTTTAAAATTGAGTCACTTTCTTCAATCCAGTAAGATTTTGATGGATTACTAAGAGGAAGCCAACGATTCATCTTAAATGTATTGTAATGACACTCTAACTTCACAACTATAATGAATACAACTAAAAGTAAATTCTTCTGTTTTCTTTTCTTGCTATAAGTGAGCGATAAGATATTTGAATCGGGAATGGGTACCCGAAAGAAACTTCAAAATATATTAATTTGATCAGTATATTGTTCAGACAATCTGAACAAAGTATAGTTGATACATAAGTGTTAATTTGTGTGGTCTTTTTAATTAATGTTCATCAGCGATAACATCTGAAAGAGATATATAATATTACAATATATATTTAACTTGTTCTTTATACGCGGCGTGTTTGTTGAGACATCTCTCTAATACAATAGATACGTAACTTCCTGTTCCGGATTGGGTTGACCGCTACGGGTATTGAATAATGGAAAAGACTGTAGATGAAAAGATAGATACATGCCTAAAATTAGGGACTAAATACTTCAAAAGGGGAGATATACAGACAGCATTGCAATTGTATGAAAAGGGTGTTAAGATTTGCAAAACTAAAATGAACACTGATCAAGTCAAAAATGGTAAATGTCAAATAGATGAGAAGGTATTACATTTATTGGATTGTTGCTGTGCTTGCCTATTGAAACTTGATCAGTTAAACCAAGCAGCAAAATACTCAAATGATATGATTGAGTTGTTTCCCAATAACTGCAAAGGGTATTTACGCTCAATTAAAGTGTTTACGTGCATTGGGGATCAACCGAGAGCATTAGAAATAGCCAAAAAAGGATACATCACAATAAAAAAGTACAGAAGTGAATATAAAAAGAAAGTGAATGGAAGTTCTATGCTTTATCAAAAGTTGAAGGAAGAGTTGAAAAATTTACAAAAACTCCAGAACTCATCAAAATTAAGAAATCCATTTGAAATTTTACCATTAGAAATCTGCCTCAATATAATGAGCCTTTTGACTTTCAGAGAAAAGATAAACTGTTTCTATGTATCAAAATTGTGGTATCAAATGAGTTCAAGTTGCCATCTTCTTGATGACTTTACATCTTTAAAAAATTTTAACAAGTCTCGGTTTGATAAGCTCATGATATTTCTTTTTAAGCAACAAGGTGAAAAGACCATAAAAGTTAATAAGATTCGTCTTGATCCTATTCCATCATCTGAGAAATACATTACTAAGACAATTTTTAAGCATAATATACAGATCAATTCTTTACACGTTGTTATGAGAGACACTAACTCTGAAACATTTTTGAATTTACTTGCATCTTCAAAAATTGCTCTGAGAGAATCTATTTCAACATTAATTATAGACATACCCACTTTGGAAACAAAGTCACAATCTATTAGAAATTTATACAAAATTCTACCGAATCTGAGAAAATTAAAGTTAGTGATAAGTCATTTTGATTTACGCTGCACTAAAGATGGATCTAAAGAATTAATGAAACATAAAAATTTAACTCATTTTTCTTTAATGTTTTCAAACGAGACAACCAATCACACGAATTCCGGAATTTTGATTGATTCTCTACTAAGTCATGTTGCACTACCAAATCTTGAATATATTTGCATTCATGGAGGTTCACCGAAATCTTTAAATTTTATTTCAACAATTTCTTCAAATATTCAAGAGATAGAATTTGCTAAAGTGAAGAGTGTAAGTGTAACATATTTGATTAACTATTTACTTCAAAATACTGAACACTATGATAGAAGGTTGAGAAAACTCTCTATTTTCGAGAATGGGACTTCAGTAGAGAATTTTTCTAATAACTGGCATAATCAGTTATCTATTAAAGGGTTATTTTCTAACCTGGAAAGTTTAACGATAAGAGATAGTCAGATTATACCTGATGCATTTCATAAAATCTTAGTATCAATAAACAACACGAAACTGATTAACCTTCATTTGAAAAGTAACCACAATTTAGTATTTAGAAAGTCTAATTTTCTGACAGATCATGCACCTTATGGATTTGTTGATATGACAAGATTACTAACAACAGTGATAAATGTTAAAAACTTATCATTAATCAACTTGCCAGGATTTTCAAATATGTCGTTAGAGGTTATGGAACAATTTATTTTGAAACATAAAGTAATGAATCAACTGAATTGTTTAGATCTTTCAATGAATAATATTGAAGGAAATGGATTGATCCGATTTTTAAAGTGTATGGATAGTATTCAAACTTTAATTATTCAATACTGTGATATTTCTCCCTATGATGTACAAAAAATTCAAGATTTACCATCCATTAATAAAATTAATTATAAAATGAGTGATAAAATAAGGTCCTGATCAACCAGTCTGATCATATTCTTATATCGCATGTTTATAGAACTGTATACTATAAAATAATTATAAAGATTCCCTTTTGTTTTGTAATTTAATGTTTAATATTTCATCTAATGAGCATTCTAGAAAAGATACGGGGAATATTTTTTTAAATTTGTTTTATTGTAATCACTTTAGTGATGTGACAAACCACAACTTGCTTAAATTTCTGGGTATACCATGTCCATTCCTATTCAAAGCGATGAGATGCCACCTGAAGAACAGGTGTTTGATGCTCTTATTGAAGGTCAATTAATGGCAGCTAGTAGTTGGATTAGCGATGCCATTTTTGCATTTGAAAGAGGTATCAGCATTGCAAAAGAGCTAAAACAATCAACAAATTCAGAAACATATCATCCTAAATACATTCAATTATTAAATGAATTAGCTAAATGTTATATACGAGATCAAAAAACTAAAAAGGGATTAGCTTTACTCAACGAGGCATTGAGTATTGAACCTTCAAATCCAAGAGTTATTTTTCGAAAATACTCTTATTTTATATCAGTTTTAAATGAAGAAAAAGCATTAGAAACACTTGAAAACGGATTAAGAGATAGGAAGTTAACGCAGATGTCTGCAACGGAAGATCCAGTTTTACTAGATTTGCAGAGAGAAAGGTTAAAGCTAAGGAAAAAGTATGATATAGAAAATAGGGTTAAACGACAATGTATTCGTAACACTAATCTTTTAAAGCAATTGCCAGTTGAAGTTGTTACTAAAATTATGAAAGGTCTGAATCAAAAAAGCTTTATTAATTGTTTAGCAACTTGCAGAGATTGGAGATCAACATTATTAAGTATTCCTGAATTATTAGGTTCATTTGTTTTAAAAAAATGTATAAGTACAGAAAGATTTGACTCATATTTGAACTATTTAAGGGAGGTTGCACCATTAAATCAAATCAAGTTGATTACTTTAAATTTGATTGCTCCAGAGGATGAAAAAGCTACAATGAAAAAACTTTTAGGCACTGGAATTACTGTACAGAAACTTTCTTTATATCTTCAGCAGATGAATTCATTTGAAATAACGAGGCTAACCAAAATAACTTGTTCTCCGTTATTTAAAGATTTACAAAATCTATCATTAAAAATGAAGTTTTCAACGAAAGGTACAAAAACGATCGAATCACTTTTGGAGTTATGTACAAACATTAAAAATATTGAGTTAATCATTTTAGATATCAAAACAAGTTCTTTATTTTTAAATGATGATATAGTTGAAGAAAATATTAAGATAAAAGCTGTTAGTTTAAGCATATTTTTTGATTTAGAAAAGGGGTCATCTTTGAGATTAGAATCAATTAAAATGTTTTGCAAACGATTTTTTTCATATTTTTCTTTTGATTTGCTCAAAAAGATAAGACTTGTTTCGGATGAAAATTGGATTGATTCAGTAATGTTCAATTATATTTTTCGATCTTCGAAGTTAATTGAGTCAATTCAATTTGGAAATTGTGGTTGCGATCTTGCAGATTTTATGTTCTACTTAGAATCAAGTCGTATAAAAGAAGAAATAGCTAAAGGTCTAAAGTATCTTGAGTTATCTGCTCATCGAATACATAGGGATATACAAGTTGGTCATATTATACCATTATCATCATTAATTTCAATAAAGCTAACACACTATTTATTACCTGGAACATTACTTGCAAAAGTCTTAAAAAAGTGTAAATCATTAAATTCGTTAATACTTGAAGGTAAATTGTGGGTATTGTTAGATCGAACAGGAAATCTTAGACCTGAGTCTTTTGATTTAGTAAGTATATTTGAGGCTGCAACAAATCTTCAAAACTTGATATTTACTCCGATTGCAATGTCAAATCATGAAATACAGGCATTAGCTAGAAGTTTGAACTTAATGGAAAATCCGAAGATTTTAAAAACGTTGAAAATAGATAACAAGCTATCGATTGATTTGATTAAAAGATCATTTGGTCATATTCGAACTAATATACTTTTTTTGAGTAGCGATATGAATAAAACAAGTTCTATTGAGGAGGCTAAAGATCTTTTCAGGTTAGGATATATTAAGAAACTTAGAACATATAAGAAATACGACCCCAATCTTTCGTCTACTGCTCAAAGAAGATATTAAATAATTTTTTTATTCAAATTTCCAAATTGTATTGTTAAATTAACGTTAAGATCGTAATAAAATTCAAATTATATATTCAAGTTCCTTCCATAAATTTAGCCGTATCGTTGTAGTAAATCTCTCTTCTTTTGTTCTCTAATAATTTGAGATTGTTTCTCCTTTTCTTTCATTTTTAGCATAACAGTAGTTGGATTAATTTCTGTTGTGAATTCTTTATTTGAGAATTCATTTACTTCAGAATTATCTTGCCATTTTTCCTTTTGTTCTCTTTGAATTGATTTGGTGAATTTTTTCATTTTTTCAAATTCTGCTGCTTCTCCTGTAAGATATGGAATGAATTGACCACGTTCATTTAAGAATCCTTCATTTAAATCTTTATAAGTTCTAGATTTTGGATTATACCTAAGTTCTTCACCGGTTTTAATGACCTCTAAATATCTAGGCTTTTCATCTATTGATCGACCAATATATTTTTCATCAGGATTTCTCGCAAGAGGATTATCATTCATCAAGGCTTTAACAATTATATCTGTATCTATTTTTGAATTATTATTATTATCATTAAAGTTATCTTTGTTAGTATCCTTTTCTCCATTGTCATTAGTATTAGTTGAGTTTTCTTGTAATTTTAAATATTTTGTCATTGCTTCAGTCTCTTTTCGTTTCAATCCTTTAACAACATTTTGATAATCTGTATCAACATTATAACCATGCCATCTATCATTTTTTATATCCC